>JAUMHB010042181.1:0-18346 GCA_032359685.1 Pittosporum tobira
TAAATAAATAATTTATTAATATATATACATAATATCAACTGTTTTAACTTATAACTAATTAAATATTAAAAAAAATTGTATAAAATATTACAATAACTTTTTATAATATATAATTTAATAATTGTGTCTAGCTCGCGCAACATCGGAGATTCGAGCTAGTTGTCAAATAATACTAAAACTTTTTATATTTTAAATCAATCAATATCCTTGTTTTCATAAAAATAATTTAACTCTATTAGAACACTCTATATTGCGGAAGCTTTGTTATGCATTAACGATCTTGCTTTTTTTTTTTTTTTCTTTCCCTAAACTAGTAAATACTAAGTGCTTTATCACAATTATTTTAAATTTAAAAAATATTTTATAAGAAAAATATATAAATATATAAATAAATAATTTAATAATTTATGGTCTATATTTATTGTAATGTTTCACAAAAATTGTAAAAATCAATTATACTATATTTCCTTAAAGGTAAAACTGGTATTATTTTTGATTTTTAAATTTGAATTCTGAAATTTAAAAAACTCAAAACCGTATCATTTTTTTGAAACTTGGATAATATAGAATCATATAAATTTATAAATACATATTTTTTAATTCAACAAACATATATTATAATTTAAATTTTCAAAATTTAAAAACTTAATTTAATAAAGATCAAAAGTATCTATGATTTTGGGAATAAATTATCTTTAAAAATGTAGCAAGTTATAGTGTTTTATTCTTCTAAATTTAGCATAATAACCTAAATTTATAAATTGACTTGCAAAAATCTAAATTAAATTTTTTTTTACCTAAACTGAGGGAGTATAGAATAACATAAAGTTCTAAGTACCTATTTTTGAATTTTAGTTTTCATTATAATTTGAATCTTTAACAAATTTATACAGGGTGTTATAATTTGAATTTTGGCACTTTATAAACTTCACTTAATAGATAACAAAAGTATTATAATTTTAGGACAGAATAAATAATAGCTAGTATGGTAATGAGACTAATTGGTTAAAAAAACCACAAAATAACAAAAAAAGAAGAATGACGCTTTAATAATTTATGGTATATATTTTGTGAAATATTTAAAAAATACACTTATCATTTTTCATTAATGAAATCTCGTCTTTATATTTTAATTTGTCTCCTAAAATTTTAAAAATAAATTATACTATATATCTTTTAAGTATAATAGTTATACTTTTGGATTTTTAATTATAATTTGTAAAGTGAAATAAACAACAAAATTTCTCCTTCATTTGAAACTGGAGGAATATAAAAACACATGAAGTCACCTACTTTGAATTATAATTTAAAATTCTCATAAAATTTTAAATATAAATTATACTATATCTCTTTGATTCTTTGAAGTAAAATAGTGATACGTTTAGATTTTTAATTAAAACCTGTAACTTCTAAAAAACTAAAAATTGTGTCATTCATTTGAAACCGAGGAAATATAAAAACAAATGAAGTCACTTATTTTAAATTTTAATTTAAAATTTTAACTTAATACTCCATTCATCCCCAAAATAATGAGGGTGAATATTTTTTTTATTGTCCAAAAATGCATGACTTGAATACGTATTTCAATAAAAATTTGTTGTGTATGTAAAAAGAAAAAATTTATGAGAACGCTCAAATTTTGTGTGGTTTAAATCTTATCTCTTATCACAAATAATTTTTTTAAATTACGTATTTTATATATTTTACTTATTATTTTTAGACAAATAAAGTAAAAATATAACATATTGGTTAAAAAAAATAATATGACAAAAGAAGGTTAAAAACCCAAAAAAAAAAAGACAAAAATATTGGTAATTAAAAAATTAAAAAAAAAAAACAAAAGAGGGATGCGTCGCTCTTCAACAGTACAAGTCTTATTGGCTTTTAGATAACATTCTTCTTAAAAAATAATATTCAATTGTACTAGAGATTTATAGCTAAGAGTCATAAAATTTAAGGGACCCACCCGTATATACCTTATGTTTTCAAACGAATTAGGCAAATGAGAAGGCACAATGACTTTTCTTATGGCGCCAATGAGCTGTTAATTCAATTGTTAGGATTTGAGGTCTTGTTTTTTTTTTTTTTAACATTTTGGGAAGTCTCATTTTGGAATTTTTATTCATAAATTTCATGTAGGAGTTGATATTTAATTAATATACAATTAATGTAATTGTAAATTTGATTGAACCATAAACAACATTAACAAAAATAAAAATAAAATCATTAATCTCATAATATATATATATATATATATATATATATATATATATATATTAAGAATTTAAGTTGAATTTAATAAAACCAATTTGTAAAGGGGAAAAAAAATAAGAAGTTAAAAAGTAAATAAATTTGAATATAATCGTAATAATGAACGACAATTGATACTCCTAGGGGTTATGATCTGGAGTCTCGAAGTAATGCGTCATCAATTTATTAATTTAATATGAATTAATCATAATTAGCTACAATCATTAAACGCGTGTCATTTTACCGTATTGTTCAAGTAGGTGTACCTCCAACACACAACCCATCTTCTCCTTACCTTAAAGGACTGAATAATCCACCTGCACAGTCAATCATGCGTTTGTTTGCTCATTTATCTAATCTATTCCTCAAACGCAAGATAATTAATACTCCATCCGTCTTATTTATATTAAAATATTTAAACGTTTTACATTATTTATAACGTATTTAATTTATAAAATTTAATAATATTAATTATTTAAATTATTATTAGTTTATCAAATATAATCTACCATTTTAATTATTATTATCATATTTTAAATTATTATATTAATATTATACCCTATTATTTTAACTATTATTTCATTATTCTCTTATTTAAAATTATAATATCAAACACATTTTTTAAGTTTCACACAAAATTAAATCGTTACAAACTAATTGGAAGGGAGGAAATACAGATCACCATTTTGTATATTTTAAAATCCAACTTATTTTCCAATTTTCAATTATACAGATGCTTAGCTGTAATGAGTGACCAATATTTTATTTATATAAAAAAAACTTGTCGTCCCTTAATTGTTCATCTCATAGGTGACTTTAGCCCATAATTTTAAATCGTAGAGAATTTCTCAACCGTTCGATGACATCAGATCCAACTCAACACCGTGTTTAAAGGTTCCTAAATTGACAAATCCCCAATAAGGCATGACATGGATACACCTCAGAAAAATAATTTAACCTTTTTGAGAATAAACTTATCATGAAGATAAATATGTATTATATAATTTTATTTATAATTATCCAATTCAACTCATGAAATGTCCAAAAGGATTATTTACTTGGATTCGAAAATTAAAAATAATTATTATTCTTAAATACATTCTAAAATTATATATATATATATTATTAATTTTAATAACATAAAATATCAAGATATTTTTAATTAGATGACAAGGTATATATACCATAATGTATATTGTTAGATTAACATTTTAAAGAAAACAACATCATTTTGGTTAATTTTTTTTTGGCAAAATGACGACCTTTTTTGTTTTACAATATAATATAATTTTCAATATGATATATCATGTAATATGAATTATAGTGTATTTAATTTTTTTTTAATTTATCATTTTTATTATAAATACATATAAAATTTTAACATTTTTAATCTTTTAAAAATATTATTCTATATTTTTAATTTTGTAAGGGATGTGTGCTATTTCTATTAATTATGCATATAAAATAGTACTATTTCTGTAATAAATTCACACACGTGCCAATAGTAGTCGGCAAGCTACGAGCAGTGGAAAAGCCGTAAAGCAACCGAGTTTCCGGATTGGTTCAACGTGGATCCGACGCGGTGATCTCATCACACCAAATCAGTATTGACCGTCAGATTTGGAAAATTTAAATTCAACGCAAAACGAAACAAATTAAGCGAGAGAAGAAACCGAGGGACAATTCACTGACGTCAATAATGGCGATGATACAGAACTTCCCAAATAAGAATCCTCCATTCACAACTATAAATTCCCGCTTCCTCTCCTCCTCATTTTCTCTATCATACACTTTTACCAAGAATCGAATTTCTCCTTATCTTCGTAACCAAACACCTCACTTTCCTGCTCTGAGACGACTGCAATCCATTCCGCGGAAGCACACATTGTTTTCTTGTAATTCTCTCTTAACTAAGAACTCGCTTTATAAGGTATGTGTATTTGACTCAATTCGAGAAATTTTAACATTCAAAATTGCTACCATCATTTCTGTCGCATTTATCGATCTTTTCTAGTTCCATAACTGTTAGTAGTAGTAGTAGTATAAAATGGCATGATTCTTTAAGTTAAACCCTTAAACATTCACTAATTACATATTTATTACTATATTAACCACTAATTATTAGATTATATTTAGAATATGAGATTGTTTTGTGGGACTAAAGTAGTATTAATATATTTGATCTCAATAAAAATAATTATAAGTACTTGGTAGTATAAATTATAGACTAACTAACTAGAAAAGTACCAAGTTACTCTATATATGTGTTGTTTTTAACACAAAATAAATTCATATTAAACTATCAATCATAAATTTTATTATTTTTGAAATTGATTCAATAATTAACTATAAATTTGGAACGAGGTACCTCTAGTATTGGAGGTAGTAGCAAATATGGTTCTGCTTCTGCCAGTAATACTTTTTCTCCTCCCACCTTTTTTCATTTTATATGGGTAAATTCAAATTAGTTTATAGTGAATTAATTTGCAGACTGAGGAACAAGAGGAAGTAAGATCATCAATGACGATTACGTCAGCAATCCGTATTGCCAATAGGAAATTGGTCGTAAAGAACCGGACGGTACTAAGAAATGTACCAGAAAATGTGATCTCAACCTCCGGTTCACAGTCTGGTCCGGGTGATGGTATATTTATTAGTGCAGAGTTTAAGGAAGATGACAGTAGGCACGTAGTGTCACTTGGGACTCTACGAGATGTACGGTTCATGGCGTGCTTCAGGTTCAAATTATGGTGGATGGCTCAAAAAATGGGAGATAAAGGCGGAGACATTCCCCTAGAGACACAATTTCTACTACTGGAAACTAAAGATTCAGAAGGAGAAAATGATGATAATCAAGTTGTGTATACTGTTTTCTTACCTTTAATTGAAGGACCTTTTCGAGCTTGTCTTCAAGGTAATGCTAGGGATGAGCTTGAGTTGTGCTTGGAGAGTGGTGATTTAGACACAAAAGGGTCGGTATTTACCCATTCTGTTTATGTTACTGCTGGGTCGGATCCGTTTAGGACTATCACAGATGCAATTAAAGCTGTGAAGTTGCATTTGAAGACTTTCAGGCAACTTCAGGAAAAGAAAATGCCCGGAATTCTTGATTATTTTGGGTGGTGCACATGGGATGCGTTTTACCAAGAAGTGACACAAGAAGGTGTGGAATCGGGCCTCGAGAGTCTTTCTGCTGGTGGCACCCCTCCGAAGTTTGTTATCATTGATGACGGGTGGCAATCTGTTGGTCAGGACCGAGAAATTCAAGAACCACTATCAGAACATCAGCTGCCAAGACTTACCGGAATTAGAGAAAATTTGAAGTTCCAGAAAAAGGATGAACCTGCATTGGGGATTAAGAATATAGTCGACATTGCAAAACAGAAACATGGGTTGAAGTATGTGTACGTGTGGCACGCGATCACCGGATACTGGGGTGGGGTCCAGCCAGGGGTTGAGAGCATGGATCAATATGGGTCTTTGATTAAGCATCCAATGGTATCAAAGGGTGTATTAGACAATGAGCCTGGATGGAAGACTGATGTATTAGCAGTGCAGGGCTTAGGACTAATGAATCCTAAAAATGTGTACAAGTTTTACAATGATTTGCACGAGTACTTAGCATCAGCTGGAATAGATGGGGTGAAGGTGGATGTACAATGCATACTGGAGACTCTTGGAGCTGGTTTGGGAGGTAGGGTAGAACTTACCAAACAGTATCATCAGGCACTTGATGCCTCCATTGCTAGGAATTTCCCGGACAATGGGTGCATTTCTTGCATGAGCCATAATACTGATGCACTTTACTGGTACATTTCTAACCATCCATTT
The DNA here is from genome assembly GCA_032359685.1 of Pittosporum tobira. Lineage (NCBI taxonomy): Eukaryota > Viridiplantae > Streptophyta > Magnoliopsida > Apiales > Pittosporaceae > Pittosporum > Pittosporum tobira. Next base: position 6,082 of record JAUMHB010042181.1, read on the forward strand.
TTGCTTAATTAGTTTAAATTCCACCTTCAGATTTTTTTTTTCTCTCTAATATGATAAGATCAAATTTCATACCTAGAATCAACTTACTGTTCTTGTAGTATTTGATGTTTTCCTGTGAGTTGTCGGGGCGTAGGATTATTTTTATTTCCAGCAGTTGAATTCTTTCATTTGAAGCTCCATATTCTTATGATACCATTTTCATAGAAGTAGCCTGAAATTGATTGTTCCGTTGCACATGATGCAGCTCCAAACAAACGGCTGTGGTTAGAGCGTCGGACGATTTCTATCCTCGTGATCCTGTATCACATACCATCCACATTGTTTCAGCGGCATACAATAGCGTCTTCCTTGGAGAATTCATGCAGCCTGATTGGGACATGTTCCATTCTCTCCACCCAGCTGCTGAGTATCATGCATCGGCCAGGGCAATCAGCGGTGGGCCCATCTATGTGAGGTAAGATTGTCTAAATAAGCTGTTGTGAGTAAGTCCATTATTTTTTTTTTGTGATCAATGATCTTGTTTTGGACTAGACTAATATAATCTGGTTAATGTTGCGTCCTTATTACTACAGTGATGCACCTGGGAAGCACAATTTTGATCTCCTGAAGAAACTTGTTTTACCAGACGGGTCAATTCTCCGAGCCCGCTTGCCTGGCCAGCCCACCAAGGACTGTCTGTTCTGCGATCCAGCCCGCGATGGTGTTAGGTGAGATATTACTACTCTTTTACTTAAATAAATTCATTCTATTACGCATAAGGTTAAATAAAATGATGCAAATTTTGTTTTATAGTCACTCGTAAAATTTGGAATGCAAACATAACCTATGATTTATCTAACTTTGCACCCCATTCTGAGTAAATCTTGTCTGGTTTCAGCTTCTTGAAGATCTGGAACATGAACAAGTACACCGGAGTTCTTGGTGTCTACAACTGCCAAGGTGCAGCATGGAACAGCACTGAAAGAAGAAACTCATTCCATCAAACTCAACCCGATGCCATAACCGGCTTGATCAGGAGCCATGATGTTCATCTCATCGCTGATGTTTCCATGGACCCCACCTGGAATGGTACCTGCGCTCTATACTGTCACCAGAGCAGTGACATTTTCACTCTTCCTTATAATGATGCCATGCCCGTGTCCCTAAAGATCCTCGAGCACGAGATATTCACAGTCACACCGGTTAAGGTGTTGGCACTTGGTTTGGATTTTGCACCGTTTGGGCTCATTGACATGTACAATGCTGGTGGGGCCATTGACGAACTTAGATATGAAGTGAAGAGTGGGGCCCGATTGCCGGAACTAGAACAAGAGTACGATGAAGTGGTAGCAGTAGTTTCAATGGAGGTTAAGGGCTGTGGGAGGCTTGGTGCTTATTCCACCGCCAAGCCAAGAAAGTGCACTGTTGGGTCGAGGATTGTTGATTTTACGTACGATTTGGCTTCAGGATTGATTAGCTTGAGCATAGATCATATGCCCGAGGAGAGTCAGAAGGTTCACATTGTTGTGATTGAGTTATAAATAAGAGCTTATTAACTACATGGCCGGAGCAGATTAGAAATTCAAATAATTTTCCTTGTAATATAACTCCGCAGACTTCCCTGTATCAGAGTTGCTTGTCGTAGGAATTAATCACCATACAAAATACTAGATTTTTCCGCGGAGCTTCCGTATACAATAATAAACTTTATGTGATCTTATCTCAGAGCCAAGACTTCTATATGCACTTAAAACATCTTTACAAGAAAGCAACCAGAAGGTTGATTATAATTAGGGACTTAAAACGAGCTGAACTGAATTGGTCATGAACAACTCGACCCTTAGAACTCAAAAAATGAGTTAAGCTCAAACTCGAAAAATGAATAATCACCTCTACTAATTTTGTAATTGAGGTAATACATATAATACCAAAAGTATCCTAAAAATAGTTATTTAGCTAATAGGTACAGACCACAGCAAATGATTTGTCTCAAATCACAAATTAACGATAATAATAAACCCATTCTAACCTGCACATGATAAAATTATCATAAGCACAAGATATTGGGGACAAGAATTACCTACTATAACATCACAATCTGCATTTGGGAGACACCTCAAATCATATGTTCTCTCTAAGCTGTCTTTCAACATGACCCCATTCATGGTAATAAAGGCTAAAAACATGAATATGAACTCCTAGTAATCACCCAAATTTTCCAAATTATGATACAAATGAGTCTACAGAAGTGATATCTCCATAAAGAAAATAGACATTTCCGAAAGGCTCTCCTCACAAGAATATTGAATGGACCCACATTCATGTTGAAAGAAACAGCCTTGCGAAATTATCAAATTTTCTTTTAGAAATATCAATTCCTCAAATTTTCAAATCCTCCAAAACAACCAAGTTCAGAACTAACAGTCTATAGGCTAAGCAAATTCTTACTGATTATGATAGAAAGATGGAAATGGTGAAATAAAACCTATATTGGGAACTCAACTTTAACGGGAGCACTTTGAGCTTCCACTGAGTCACGCTGCAGCCAATCCTTTGCACAAATAAGGGCTTCTACTGTCTCAGGCCGCAAGGAACACCTATAGCCATCCATTTCTTTGCTCACGGTATCAAATACCGAGTCGGGGCCCACAGTAGCTACCGGAACTGACAAGATATCACGAGCCATATGGGCAAGAGTTGGGTACTTGTTCTTGTTTAGTTTCCACCAGCCTACCACATCAAACTCATGGACCCGAGGCAACAAAGATTCCTCCAAGTACTGATCCAGTTCCGACTTTGATTGCTGACTTGTGGTCGCCATGATATACATGTCAAAATCTGTAAGTCCAAGTTCATTGCTCGACAGTAAAGCTCCTCCATCCTCTGAGCCGTCAATTTCACTATTTGCGTGGTTCACATAAGTTGAGGCGAGTGCCAGAGGAAACGACACGTACTCAAGAAAGAGTTCATGGATTCCCTCATCAACCATCTTAGTATATTTATCAGCTTCATCACCATATATTTTCGCAAAACTAAATTCAACGAGCTTCATCTTGAATCGGGGATCCATAACCACAGCAGTCGCAAGGATCAAGCAACAATTTTTCCAGTATTTATCAAAATTTTCTTTCATTGGTTTGGTAATTTTTCTTATAAAAGGATCATCACTTGTGGATATACGAGCAAGCTCCAACTGAATCTTCCACACTTCGTGAAAGAATGTGTTTGTGGTTGGGACGATCGGGTTGGTTAGGAGAATAGCTGTGTCAAAGAGTAGTTTCAAGGAAGTGCACAGAGTCTCAACCCGTTTCCAGTCTTCCATGGTTGGTGCATCCTTGAAATCCGGGTCAAAAGTATCAAAGCAAGAAAACACTTCCTTCAACTCCGCAGCAACCAGAAGCATTTCAAAAGTCGTGTTCCACTTCGTCTGGTCATCAAAAGCTAGATTCTTTGTACTCGGGACCTGAAGTTGTTGCTTTAGGTCAAGAAATTTTTCCTCATGCGATTCCGATGTTTTCACATACTTCACACTATTTCTGACTTTTTTGACCGTTTCCTGCCCTTCCCTTAGAGCATCTTGGGCTATACCACTTAAACAACGAGCAAGACAGGCCCCTAGTAGTAATTGACCACCAAGCAGAAGATTGTTCTTCACTGAAAGCAGAGCTCTGAGATTATCAATGGCAGGATCCTTTAAAGACTGGTTTATGGTGACAGAAAATAACCTACCGTCCATATTCCAGTCAGAAAGACAAGCAGCAACAGAATGGGCAAAAGCAGAATTGGAATCAGGAAACGGCTCCATTACAACATTGAGGAGTTTTCTATGCATCTTCCATTCACTATCGATAAACTGTCCTGTCACGAAAACATAGCCCACGGTTTGGCTAGAGGCCCATAAGTCCAACGTGAGGCAGACACGCCCAGGCATCCCCTCAATCACCTTTTGCAGGCTTTGCTTTTCCCTAAGAAAAGTCGCCACACAATCCCCTTGAACAGTATTAAAGCTCACCATATCAAAATGAGGTTGGAGATTCTGGGCAAAAGCAACAAAGCCCGGATGCTCAACAATGTGAAGGGGATAACCATGAATAATTATCATCCTCGCAATCTCGTGGCGAGAACGGTCCGAATCAACTGTGTAGTAAGGCACGGTAGCAGCAGCACGGTAACGTCGCTGACCTCGCATTGCACCTACCCTTGAAGGCGCACTAACCGGGGACGGCAATTGACGTGGGCCGCGGCGGTTGATGTGGTTGTCATCCCGACCTTTTTCGTGACTCTCGATGTGGCGTTTGAGGTGACTGGTGCCTGACACTTTAGAGCCTGTACTGTACGAGAATGATTTGTTGCATATGTTACAGGACGCCCTTCGAGATCCATCTGCGATGTTTTCGATAGTGAAGTGTTCCCAAACTGGCGACTTCCTTTTTCTGCGGCTGTTGCTAGGCTGTGTTTCGGCTTCTACGTCAACCAGTGGCATATCCACATCAGCAGATTGTTGTGTCTCGACATTGACCAGCTGCATTTCCACATCAGCAGATTGTGTTTCTACCCTGACCACCTGATGGTTGTTTTCTATAGGGTTCTCCTCCATCAAGTAAAGCAGCCTTGTCCTGCTTCAGGCAGAAAAAGAATTAGAATTTATAAGATGGGAGTAAATTCTACATCAGATAATATTTACGAACAACCAGAATTACAATTGTATTACAAATTCATACATATATGATACAATGATGAAAGCATGAACTTGTGACCTTTTACAACGAAATGACATGTAAGGGTAAGACTGTTGGATTTTCAGTGTGTTATCAGGCTATCAGCTCACTGTGAAACAAAATTATACAGAAAGTATAGCCTACTATAAGAGATTGAAGGCAAAAATCCTTAAGAGTATTATGATCATTTTATCCACCACCCATAAGTATGGGTGCCAATATATGTCTTAAACCGAGCACCTAAAGCTTCTTTTAGTTTCTGCAAAACAGTCTCACCCAAAACTTCAATTAAATTCCATTCTTAAAAGCGGATCAACTTAATATATATATATATATATATGTAGACACACACACACATTACACATATGTATGTGTAAGTCGTAAGAACTTCATTCATATAAGAAAGAGGATACATAATGAACAGCAAAGATAAATGATGGCTCGGACATTAACCAGCCGACAGTACCACACTTTGCTTGATGCTGACAAAGGAAATAACATGACATCATAAACATGCAATTCTAACAAGTAGCGTCATGAAAGCAATCTAAATAACGGACACAGAAATACTAAAAATAACAGGCGCACACAACCAAAACTAAACCAGCATTACACCCGCATAAGAAAAAAGACAATCCGCTCCCGGTCCGTAACATCAAATTACAGTTTTCAAACTGACCGAAAGTGATTCATTGTAAGTCTGAAAACAGCAAATGCTTTCATAACTAAGACTTTTTAGATATTTTATAACATAATTGTGTTGACTAGAATTAGAGGTATGCAATTTGATTTCAAGATTTAGTATTTTGGAAATAGACTTCCAAAAGTTTCCACAATTATGAGTTAGGCACGGATTAGATCCCACAAAAACATTATCTTTAGTCATAACAAAACTTTGATACATCAGTTTGTTGCTGGTTTGGGTCAATTGCCAAAAGAAATTGATAGGTTATTATCATTCATTTCTAAATTAACACCAAACACCTCCAGTAAACCCTAACGGAACGGCTGGTTGTTATTCATCTACACTTAAATGTGGATTTCTAAATTAACGCACACAGCCCATGTAAACCCTAACGGAACACCGATGTTTGATACCGGACAAATCAATTGGCCAAAAAGTAAAAAAATCAAAACAAATATATAGGTTTCTGATAAAATTGGCCAAGAGCCCACAGTTGAAGACCCAAAAACAGAATAAATTGAAAAAGAAAGAGACTTACAGGATGAGCCGGGAGCAGCAGCGATGTTGGTGTCCGCGATCTGTTTTGCGTTTGGGTCTCTTTGGAGGATAGCTTATTTGACGTTGCAAAGGGTTTAATAAAATTTACGTATTGTAGGGTTATTAGAATTCGGCCCGCTAGTTGAGGGCCCACTAACCTTCGCCTTAGCCCAACGACGAAGTCTTTTAACACCTGCAAAAATATTTTAATTTTTATTAATAACTTTTGTATTGGAAGTTTATAAATATTTTATTAGATAGTATGAACTTAATAATTGATTCATATAGTTGGTAACTGTATTATTTATATAGACTCATATCTCTATAATAGTTATAGATTACTATTAGGTAAGATAATCTAGCAAGAAACTTAGGTTCATTCTAAATCCAAATTATCTACCTAATAATTAAAGATATAGTATATAAATATATATACTATATATAATTAATTGTTAATAAAAAAATCAAATAAATTCAAATTAAGTAATTCATTTTTTTAAAATTATTATTTTTTTAATTTAGAGTTTAGATTAATCAAAAAAAAAAATGGATTGTGTTGGTTATATCATCATCAAATCAACTTATATTTATATGTGCATTAAGTACAATTAGCATTTAATCACGATGCAATGCAAGATTATTTTTAAGGAAAATGTTAATATTATTTTCTTTTAAAAAAATTAAAGTTTATGACTTATTTAAATTTTATATTACATAAGACAATAAGAATAACATTACAAATTTTTTTTTAATGATTAATATGTTTATTGAATTTAGATACTAAATATTCAAGAGAAATAAAATTAGTTTAATACTCCAAATTTTAGGAAAAATAAATAAATTCTCTTCTTACCTTTTACCAATGTTTCCAGAAATGGCCTGGGCCAGAATCCAAGGTGGGCCGTGGGCGACAATCTCTCGAACTAGGGCAAAATCGCTGGAGAAAGCGGATCACGAAGGAACATCTCTGCAGAAAACATAGAAGATAGAGATTAAAAAAAGGAAATGGTCTGACAATTCTCTCACCCATAAAAATACGTTAATTAATAATAACTAAACCAATAATCCGTGTAAAATATAAATTTTTATTTTTTTTAATTTTAATTTTGATTGTATAAATCTAGATTAAGTATTGAGGTGATTTATCTCTTTTTTTTTTTGTGGACTAAAATAAAATTTTGAAGCATGTTATTCCATTGGGTTCACAATTTTTTTTTTCTTTTGTTCTTTTAGAAGTCAAGTATATATAGTAATTTTATAAAGAAAGTTGAGTGGATTAATTTTGTTCATAATTTTGTAATAGTATAAGATACAAAAGAATGACGACAGAGCAAACTTTACATTATTTTTTTTGGTTTTTCATATTTATAATATTTTCAGGACATTCAATTGACACAATAAGTTCTAAAGAATTTTTGAGATATTTTCTTTCCTCTTAATCCTATTTAAATTTGGTCAGAATCCTAAAAAGTCAAGTAACTAACAGACAAAAAATAGTAATTTTTCATAGACTTTTTTAAAAATAAAAATTATAAGATATTTTCCTTCTTGAATACTTGCTACATTGACAAAATGTGAGTTTTGATAAATAAACTTGAATTACTCCAAATTAAAAAAATAAAATAAATAATAATAATAATAATAATAATAATAATATTAACATACACATACATGTCAAACACGTGCCTTTTATTTTGTTGTCTAAATACCATCTTCTTCGTGGACTCCATGAATTTGCAATAACGACTCAGAAATCCCAATCATATATTACTTTACTTTAAACTTTCATTAACGTACTTCAAATAATTCAAAACATTCGCAATTGTATTTATTAGTAATAAAACTACTTCATGTAATTTTAAATTAAAAAATATTAAAAATTAATTTTTTAAAGTTGATAGTGCTTTTATATTTTGTTTGAAACGGTGGGAGTATTTATTACTGTATGTGCGTTGATTAGGTAATAGAAGGGAAATGAGGCAACGTGAAAATATGACTGAAAATAACTCAGACGTAAGTAAGACGAAAAAAGTTCGTTTTGTCTCTTTATATATAGAAATAGAATAGATAGGTAGATGAGTTATAACCAATGAAACATAAGATAATTTAAAGTGAAAAAAGAAAAAAAGAAAAAAAAGAAGTGAGAAACATCTATTGAATAAATGTGTAATTAATAATAGTAATAAACCAAAATTCCATTTAACTAAAAAAATCCAATTTAATTTTTCATTTCTCTAAAATATAACGCAAGGTTGTAAGTAAAATTGACATATTATGTACCCAATAACACAATTCGTATAGCAATAATCCGAAATTACTAATAATAATTAAAATATTTTTATTAGGCTTTATTATATTTGAATGATTAATAACAAATAAATTATTTTAAATACTTTCTATAATTGAAATGAATTTGCGATTAAATTTTAAAAGTAACTTAATGTCTAAACAATTAAATAATATTATATTGTAAAAATAAACAATAATTTAGACATATTTAGTTAATAATTTTTTTTCGAATGGTACAAAATAGAAATTAATGAGTTAAGTTTAAATTTTGAAGATAATAAAAAATCTAAACAAAATTATCAAACCACATAACTTGCCACCAAACATACCTAAAATGACATATTTTTTTCTCTGCAACAACTCTCGAGTCTAAATCGAAGAAGATAACATTACCACTGATTTTCAGTTCTAACCTTTTGATCAGTTTTTTAGATCTAACTCATCTCTCTCATATCCAAACGCCAAACAGCCACAGAAAATCACATAGATAGTTCTCTTCTCTCTTCTCCATAAGTATAACCAATTTTCTCCATTTGAGCACCAACTTGCAAATGTTCAAGATTTTTTGGAGAATTTTATACTCTTCTACTTATATGCAGGTGAATCGTTTATATTAATGAGCAAATGATGTTTTAAATTAATAGCAATTAAAGCTAGACGTTACATAGGCTGAATCGTCCTTCTTTTTTTTGTCTTTGTCCATTTCCTTAATACCAAATTGGACTCAATTCGGACTAACTCGGTTGAGTTCAATTCCAGTTGACTTGGACGAAAAAAATGCCCAATTTTATCTCTTAATATAAAGAGATAGATATGTTATGCATCTAATTATTCCGTTCATTTCAAAACAATAAATTTTTTAGTCTCAAACACATATATTAAAAAATGCATTTAATACAATAACTTTTTAATTAAATTTTGTGTGAAATTTCATTGTTATCCTTATATGAAAAATTGAAAAGAATAAATACAATATATAGTGCTTCTTGAAAAGATGAGAGAGTCAATGAATATTATAGCCTTATAGGAAAGTAAATGTTTTATTGTTTTTGAAAAACGCAAATGAAAATTATTTTAGGAACAAAAAAGAACTTCTAAAAAGTTTATTAATTTAGAATGGATAGAGTATTAATTACAAATAAATTAAACAACTGTAACAAGATATGCCTACAATGAATTTATTATGACTCTCAAAATTATTTAATAGCTTTATTTATGAGCAAGTTAAAAAAAAATTATTTAAAAAATTGTATATAACGCATTTATTGTGACTTTTAAATTATATTTTACCTTTCTTTATTGTAAATTAGTATAATTATAACTAACATAAGTATAAGAAAATTAAAAAAAATTAAAAAATCCCGCCTAGCAACTTGTCTAGGAAAACGCCTAGGTCGGACTAAAACACTAGTCATTTGGCTCTCTTTTCAACGATTAGGTTCGCTTACCTTCTTTTAAAATAGTCCATCAATTTCATATTAATAGTCGTTTTAGTTTGATGGACACATATTAAGACCAACAATAAATATCGGAGTTCAATTTCAATTTTATCCGTTATTGAAAATTGTGAACAAGAGAGAGAAAAAAAATTAGGGAATTAAAACACATTGAAAAGATGAGAGAGATTAGGGATAATATAGGAAAATATCTATTATGCTCTCTTAAAAAACTATAAATGATAATTATTTTAAAATAAATTTTACCTTCTAAAAAGACTATTATTTTGAAATGAAGGGACTATTGCCTTGGAGTCCCACATTTAATCTAAAATGAAGTGTTGAATAAAGGGCCATTAAAAAATCAATGAAAAATAATGTCATTTAATGAAACGATAACATTTGAAATCAAATTAGATGCCCATAGCACTATTCTTTATTTAATTTTACATTTATCACTAGTAAAGAAAATAAATTAGTAAATAAGAATTTTATTTTAAGGTGAAATTTTAATTATAAACATGATTTGAACGATTTAAGTTTTGTCTATTAATATATAAATATATACAGATGAACTAGTTTCACACACACACACACACATATATGCTAATAGACAAAAAAAAAAGAAAAAAAAGAAAAAAAAAAAGAAGGAAAAACACTCTTTTCTTTCTTTTGGATTTTTGACTTCCAGTAGGACCACTAACTGTTCTAGGCTTAAGATATCCGAACCTTATTGAGTACACGTAGCCCCCTTCTACTTCTCGTGAATTTGTTGTAAATTATTTGTTGTAAATTATTTGCTAATTTATATAGAATCATCTTGTCTATATTATTATATGTGTCAAAAAAAAATAAAATTTTGTCCATAATTGTAAGATTTTGTTACCTTTTATTAGGAGATTTTTTTACCTATTATTATAGAATTTAATTAATTAATCCGCTTGGCTTGTTTGGAAACAATTATTGAAACTGATTATAGTTTATTTTTAAAAATTAATTATTTAAAAATTATTATTTTTTATTAATAATTTTTTTATAAGTTAAGTATAATAATATTATCGATTTAATTTAAAAATTTAGTCAATAAATATTTTTTTTTAGCTCAAAATTTTTTTTTATCAATAAATAAATTATAAGTTATTCTGAAATAAGATGTCACAAACAATGAGTCGAACCCTGATGATCATTATATGTATGATGTTTATAAGTTTTAGTAGAACCAATGCGCAAGCCCACAAGCACACACAAAGGGATATTGGAATTAAATGATCGAAAACTTTTAAAAAAAATAAATTTCACATATACACACACAGGACTTGCATGCACTTTTCTTAAAGAACTGTATCGAAGCTGCTTATTACATTTCTGCTTATAAGAAAAAGCACCAAATTGACGTTTTTGTTTATGTCCATAAAAATTGTTTATAATCAATTTCAAAAAATCGACTGAACAACTCTTATTGCACTTTAGAATCGCCTATAAGTAGTTTCAAACTGACTCTTTGTGACATTCTCAAATTTGAGTATCTATGCTCCGACTTGGGTTATCAATTTATTAATAATATCACAACTTACAAACGTACAAGACCTTATTATAAAATACACAAGATCATAATAAAGTACATCATGTCATATTAGAAATATTATACATGACATTCTACACAAATTATTATTCTTTTAGATAATAGTACGCAGTGGAAATATCTAAGCAACTGGACCTCTAGTTCATTCCCCCAACAATCCCGCTATCAGTTATCTGCACCTGAAAGGAATACGAAACAAAGGAGTGAGCTCAACCAGCTCAGTAAGAAATACCATGATTAAGGATAACTGAAATAAAGAAAGTTATCTTTAGCATAATAAGTCAGCAAATTGAGTATGAATGAGAACATAGACATATGAAATACTGTCAAGTGTAATTGCATGAAAAAGGGTAAATACAAAAATAAAACAATTATGAATGTCTAAATTCTTTATTCTTTAAACAGTCATCAGGATATCTTTATTGGACATGCCAGCATATGTGACTTTATCACATAGGTAAACGCCACCAGTATCACACGTCTTTGCCCTCGGCCAAAGACAAATTATAATTTATCAATTCTGTCACACATGCCAATAATATAATATCTGTACGCCCTTGCCACTCAGGCTAAGACACTCACAAACAATCTGAATTCGTAACCTGATGATCACTGAAATAATTAAGATGAGACTTTCAAAGTCTGCAACTAAAGTAGCCATATATAAATAAGATAGAATTAATGAATTTAGAAATTATTGTTATTCAAGGAGCAGTAACAATTGATCAACAATCAAATTGTCTACATATGTCCAAATTGTCAACATAAGTTGAAGGTCAAATATAATATTCGATCTCAAGAGTTTCAAAACTGAATAAAGTGTTTCCAGTCCATGAATATATTCAAGAGGAAATGATAGCATAACATGAAGGTCAAAGGATATTCCTTTCAGTGGAAGTAAAATGATGATACTATTTACCTTAACGCGTACTCCGTAAGTTATGTCTTCCTAGGAGTAGTTTACCTATAAATCATTTTGCATATTATAATATAATCAATGATGAAAATATATTTAAGTATATATTTTAACCATGGTTTC
>JAUMHB010042192.1:3816-18346 GCA_032359685.1 Pittosporum tobira
TTATTATAGTAACTTAATTTTTTAACAAATTGTAGACAAAATTTTGAAATGCTTTAAAAACACACACACACACACACGTATGTATATATATATATATTACATTCTTATCATATTTGTATGTGAAAATTTTTTTATAAACTAAAATTATATTAAATATATAATGAATAAATATATTTTTTTAAAATATCTTAAATTTCGTGTCCGAAAAGTGTTAAAAAATTAGGTCAGTTTGTAGTTTGTGGGTCACGTTTCATGTATCTGATAGTGTAACTTTTCATCAAGAAGTTGCTTTGTCCGTTTCTTTGCCATAAACAAAATTTAAAATAAAAATATATAACCATTCTTAATGAGTCTAGATCCACAATCAATATTGACTAGATAACATTATCTAACCAAGATTTGGTTAATCTGACCATCCAATCTTAATTTAAAGACTATAAACTATACGCACAATTTATTATGCATACAAAAATCCTATGTGCGCATAAAAAGTTATTGTGCACGCATAAACAAATTTGCAGTCATATAAATCAAAATTTAACGGTACCAATCACTTTAACTAAAAAATGTCATACAATCAATTTTGGTTATAAATCCAACCCATTACGTATAGCATGTTTTTGTGCATATAATCATATGGTTGGTCACTTTTTGTGCTATAACATGTTTCAATGAATGAACTACTCTATCAAGTATGTACTTACTATGTTTTCACGAAGACGATAGTATCAATTATGGCACTCTCTACTTTTGGAATGGAGAAGTACTTCCCTTCAAAAACAAATACACTTAAAATAGTAAAGTTTATTAATTACAACACAAACAAATAAGATCACCACAAAATTACTAACCACAATTATTTATCAAGCCAAAAAATGTTAATAATCAGAGAATAGAATGTATACAATCTGCAGAAATTTAGGAACCAACGAGATATTATTACTACCATGCAGGTAATGTGATTTTGGTGAGTTTTTTAGCATATCCATATCCATATCCATAACCATCTCCATTTTATTTTCTTTTGTACCATTAGCCATTACATTTTTTACAAGGGGGGAGGGCTTGGATTCAAACCCCTCACTGTAGCGGGCTTACACTCCATATGAATTATTATCCTATGCACTTCCATTATATAACACCAATCAGCAACAAAACTGGACTACCCGTAGGCCCTAGCTGCACTAATTTGTTGCTACAGAAAGATCACCAAGAACAACAAAGAAGACTACACAAATAAGCATGACAAGCTCCAACCAGAAATACTAAATTCACAGACTATACCTAAATTGTATCCAAACTACCAGCCGTAAATGGGGTTTTCTATCTGTGGAGGTAAAAGATTGAGATCCTTACAGTGTTGCATGTTGTAGTTAAGTGTCCCAGGTGTGGCCCCGCTGCACATCCTAAGAAATTTACTGCCCGTTAAAACATAGTGGGTAAATGCCAGGCCACCGTCAACCATGTCTGATAGATTAGGCACTGAAACCAATTTTTTGATCATCTTCTTGTCAGTTTTTCTGTTCAATTGCAAATTGTCTCCATTGTCATTTAGAACCTTATTGAGATCAGAGTACTCCATAAATCTCTGGGTGGCAGCTTCCCATGAAAGGTTATATTGTTGCTCAGGGGTAAGCGGCTTAGGCTCACTAGCCATTGCTTCTCTAACTTTCACAACAAAATCTTCGGGGGTTTTGTAAGTCAAACAGTTTGGGAATGTCCTAAAGAATTCGTTCGACGGGTGATCTGCACAAACAACGAACTTTCCCATTGCGAGGGCCTCGGCTGTGGCCGTGCAGAGCACGTCACTGATACTGGGATTTATGAAGACTTTGTAACTGCAAGCAAAGAGTAACTTCTTTATTTAAAAGAAAGTCAAAAATATTAAGCTCGATCCAAAAACAGAGAGAATAAACAGCTTACCCGAGAAGAGAATCATCGGCATGGTCTCTGCCCTTCATAAATTTGAGATTCAGATCCAACCTTTTGGCTATGCTCTGAACTTCTTGAGCATCCTCTCCGTTCCCAAACACATCCATTTTGAAGTCATCAAGGTAATTTTTTTGCTTCGCCAACAAATCTATCAATTCTCTGTATCCCTTCGCCCATACCATCTTGCCTAAGAAATATGCACCTTTCGAGAAGGCTACTTGACCTTGCTCCCCTTCTGTAGCCATCCTTTCGCCAATTTTTAGAAACTTCGGGTTCACACCATGAACATTACAAACTACAGATCTAGGTAAATCCTGGGTAGCAGCTGAAAGGCGAAGAACCTGAACAGAGAACATTTATAATTCAGTAACCCACATCGCAATAATATACTTGGACTAATTTTAGACTTATTGAAGAGATCCCAGAACTACCCTCAAATCACATGCAACACAAGATAAACATCACAAAGAATATCTGGTAATCTAGACCCATACCTTGTGGCAATAAGCTCTTGTCACCAAATTATTTATGTGTTTCACAAGGAAAGCTTGGAAAGCTCCATTCTTTTCCCTCTTGATATATTCCAAGTAGTTTGTGTGAACAATACCGACAACGTGGTTGAATTTCTCAGTCCAGCGTTTGCCATGATAATACCAATTAAGATGTTCAGGTTCTTCCAGGATGGCAATGTCAGCATCCTTCGACGGAATAAATTGAGAAGTGTCTCCAGCAGGTATTATACTCCGCCTTTCTTTTGAAAACTGAAAACGACACAATTACATACGTAATGAGCATATATGATTAAAAGCTTTATATAGGAGAGGAACTAATTTCATGAGAGAACTACCTTTCCTGGATAAAATGATATTTTGAAATCAGCATTAAAACCAACCCTTTCCTCAAGCCACTTGCGTATATAGACCTCCTGATCTTCTGGTGAGGTAAAAGTGACATCATTTGGATAAACTATTTCTTGATCTGCCCTACAAAGCCATGGAACTAACAGAGTAACATTTTGATTTGCGGACTTTGATAAATATGCTGCCCGAAACAATGGGTTTACAGCGGTTCCGGTCATCCAAGGTAGACTAGCGGTTGTGACAATAGCTACATGCCTTTTCCCATCTGACACATCATGCTTGGGTGCGTCGCTCCATAACCCACCCTCGTAACGGTGCCCTGTGCTTTGGATGACACTAGATATTCTTATATCAAATTCGTCGCTACTGTTATTATTTTCAGTAACAGATGACTCTCCTGCAGGAAGAGAACCTAGCGGAAGCTGGTTCTTGCGGAAGCTGCACAAGCTTTCCACTATCTTGTCAGATATATCTGCCATCATAGAGGAAAAATCAAAAAACAAGTATTTTGATCTAGAGAAAATTCCATATATGATGCTAGTTGGAGGAACCCAGAAAACGGTATCTAGATTTAAGGAAAAAAAGAACCATAGGCTATGTTCGTTTTCAATTTTGCAATGAGAATTGGAATATTTTTCTTCTTAATCCATAGATTAGTCCAAAGGATTACAATTATGGATTAAGTTTTTTTTTTTCTCTTCCGGTCATTTGATACCTCAAGGGGGTAATATCTAATCTTCTCATCGGATTATGTAATCCCCTTTTATTAGCTTTCCTTCCATTTCTTTGTTGGTTCACAAAAGAAACAAGTACAAATATAAACAAAAATAAATGATGTTTAGTTCTGCAATATTGAAATTTTAGAAACACCTAAAACTTCTGACTTCAAAGTGAAATGTTTAGGGAAAAAAGTAGAGTTGCTTACTCTAATTTTTATCTTCTTTCTATCCTTCAAAAAACTCACATAAGGTTGTCTATCTTAACTTACTTGTCCCTTTCCTTTCTTTTCAAATGCTTTAAGACTTACAATGACAGTGTAACTGTGACAAAAAGAAAACTATATTCACATTTACACAATCAACCCGTATAACTTTCTGTAATTTTTTTGATATCTTTCCACGTTTTGGTCCACACCATTATATTAAAATCTTAAACTTTCTTAACAATGAAGGCATTTATAGTGTGGCTAGATAACCTTAGATTTAACAAAGAATCAATAAATATGACAATTACAATTAGAAACATATGATGCTGACGAAATATAATACAAATGCAGAAGTAAACAATATCATCTACCATATAATACAACATTACTAATAAATAACTTAAAGTATCCAAATTCGACAATATGCCAGTCATGCCAACAGATGCAAGAAAGTTACCCATATATGAGAAAAATCCTCACCTCTTCTTACGCCAAGTTGATCCAGAAAAGGCTCAGACTGCCTAACGAAATATGCCAACAGTTCTGGCAAATCCAGAGGTGGAACTTCCTAAATCGGATTTACAAGGGGAAAGAACAATTTATAAGTTATATAATCTACTACAAAAAGAGAAAGCAATGAACATTTGTAACTTTGTTGCTACAAATATGTAGGTAAAGGCAAGAACTTAAGACTTGGAAGTTCACTAGAAAGTTTTCTTTGTTAATTACCAACTGCTTAACAGCTTAAATTTTTAGAAGAGTTGTTGACACCTAGTGTCAAAGCTCTAGCCTCTGGGTGTGAAGTATACTTGGTTCAACTCATCTGGCTTGCAATTCCAATCCAGATTCTGGTTTGGTCTTTTGTCATTCATAGATCGTAATTGGCAAATGTGTATGATACAACTATTTGCCCCTTTTTCTTTTTAAAAACATAAAATTATCTGCTGAGTTCAGATCATTTTTCTTCCATTAATAACCAGAACTAATAAAACTGCCAAAAACATCTATATACATTATGTTTTCAGAATAGTTCATATGCACAATTTTGTATAATATTTCACAAACTATTTATTCTTTGGCAGTACGTTTATCACTTTTCAAAGACATAAATGAAATTATAATGTATTAATGTATATTTTACCAAATACATATGAGTACATTATATAAATACATTATACTTTACACCTCTTAAATTATGTGCCAAAAGTAAATGATTACACTTGTTCCTTGTTAGGAAATGGAGGAAGTAGCCTTCAATCTTTAATTTTTCAATTCTTTTCTCCTAAATCCTCTTAAGCAACACAGGAAGGATTGAGCACTATGAGAATAACACGTAAAAAAGTATATATAGGTTAGAGACACACCTTTGCCTCATTTGGCTCCTTGTAAATTGATTTCTGCAACAATAAATAAAAGAATACAAGAATTAAATTTTCATCTCAAGGTCAAGCTCTAATTCATGCCTTTATTTTATACAGAAGTACAAAAAGCAATAAGCTTTCATATCACTTGAAAATTGATCCATCAAATCACAAGACTTATAAAATATTTGATTGCAAGCACTAAAATGCTCATTATACATTCAAGCAAATAGATAATTGGTCATTGTTAGGCAGAGTTTACAATTTACTCCTGTGAGTTCTTCCAGTATTGAACTGAAAGATTCATCTTAGAGCATCTAAAATTTTAAGGTAGCTGGATGTTCAAGCCATTCACATCTATTGTGAAATGTCTTAAATTTACCCTGTACTAATCGCATTACTGATACATGAATCACAGTATTGCACCACCAAATCATGTGCAGCCTCAGGGAAAATATGTCTATCAGTGTAACAAAGTTATCTCAACAGTTGTAACTCAAAGGAGGCATTTACTAGAGACCTAAAATGACCCATATACCAAGGGGAATAGGGCATAATATTAGAGAAGAATAGTTGCCATGAAAAAGCCGAACCGGGATTGGTAACGAATTTTACAGGGTCCATTAGTTACATGAAGCCTGAAGGGTGAAAGTGCATATAGGAGTCAGGTTTACATAAAAGCCCTTTTTCTGCGCAAATTTACAAGATGCATACTCCTTCGCTATTTGCTCAACATTTACAGTATAGCATATTAATACATCCTGTTTGCTTTGTGGGACTGGGTTCAGCATGGAGCAATGGAGTCGAAGGACTCCTGGAACATTTGATTTTTATTAACTATGTTTAACATAACTGTGCTTAAGGTCTCTAGTAACATACCAAGAGTCAGGGTTACATATGTTTAACATAACTATGTTGTGTCGTTATCAAATTAAAAATGAGATTTATTTTGTGGGACGGAGGTAATGAGTACTATTTTTATTAAGTAACAACATTTGAGCAAACTTCAAATGAGGCTTGAATAACGTACCAAACTAGATTTCAGTTTCTCCACAAACTCGCTGTTTATGAACCAATTCCTCTGCTCAAACTCCCTTAATCGCATCTTGAAAGCCTTAATTGGCTCCCAATCACCAACCATCCCTTCCTCATTTTCCCTTTCCTCCCTAAACCTTGTCCTAATCCTCCTCCGAAACCTCTCTCTCATTTCAAAATCCTCCACTTCCGACACAATGGCCTTCTTAATCGCGGACAAATCGATCCGGAGCCTCGTGCTAGGGCTCCACTTCTCCAAAACCCTCCGGCTAAATTCCGGCCGACGAAACTGGGTGAATTTAGGCTGTAATCGTTTAACGAAGTCGATTTCGGCCGGAGTGGAGGCGGCTGAGATGGAGAAGGTGGATTTGGAGGCGGAGATTAGGAAGTTTTCGAGCTCGCGGTCGAATGAGGAAGCTAGAGTTTTGATAGAATTGGCTCTGTGTTTCATCAATTGGAGATCTGCGTCGGCCGAGTCTTTCACATCTCTCCAGCCCTTTGAGATGAATGAGAGAGCCTTTTCTGCTGTGACGATGGAGCTTGGGGATGACATCGTTTAGAGTTTTAGGGTTTTGGAGGTGCGAGGTTTTGGTGCAAGAGATTTGGGACGTTTGAAGTGTATGTTTGTTGGAGTTTGCCGTCTGAAGAGTACGAATAACCGGGGATATATATATATATATACGCGCATATATAATACTCCCTCCGTCGTTTTGACTCATTATTTGGAAGACAAAATATGATGAGTAAGTTTTAATTTTTTTTTTTATAATATATATAATAATTTATTGTATATTATGTGTACGTTTAGTAATAATATTAAAAAATTATAATATTTAAATATAATAAATTATTATATTTAATAAATTATGATATATTAAATTTAAATTTAAAAAATTAAATTTATAATTTAAATATAATTTTAATAAAATTTTAAATTTAAATTTAAATTATTAATCATAATTTAAAGTTGTATCACACAATCCCGACTGAGGAAGATGACAGCAGAAATTAACGGCTGAGGAATTTTTAATTTTGTAGTTAGCGCTTTTAATTTTTTTATGGCAGCTTTTCGTCGACAGATTGTGACCTGGAGGTACTGGTGTCTGCTGACATGGCGCCTCAGTCACGTGAGTGAACAATTCTCGACGCTTAACGTCCTTAATAAAAAGAAAAACATAATTTTATTTATTTATTTATAAAGATAAATAAAACACAATTTGACTAGGGCTAAACTTGTAGTATTGTATTGAGCAAAGTTATAATAATTCTCCAATTCTGCAAAATGTAGTTCAATTGTGTTATAATGATATTTCGTACTTAATCAAAATTAGAATTATTATACGTTATTTTTTTTTCAAAATATAAGAATACTATTTTAGTTTTAAAAAATAATTTAAGTTTTTTGAAATTAAATTGACAAGTTAGTAAATAACTTATAACTATTTATAAATGAATAAATTATTTTTCAAAAAATAATTTGTTAGGACTTAGGAGTCTGTATTACTAGAAATTACAAGTTATGAAATTATATAAAATATAATTGAGGTTTTTTTTTTTAAGTTATGCCTACGGAACTTATAAATAACTATTTCATTCGACCACAACGAATGAGCTAAATATATTTTAACATATATTAAAAAAATTAAATTAAAAGACAGAGAATGTAAATTAATTATAATTTTGAAAATAAAAAATAATAATATTATTATTTGATGTGTTTGTAGTAATTGGATTTTTAAATTTTTTTTTTTTCATTGAATTCTTGCTCTCATTTTTGGGAAGACGGACGGAATAATTTAGTAGGCCTACCAAACGCAAACCATATGAAAATGCTTTCGATTTAAGCTCAGGTACATTAATGTTGATTAATGAGGTGCCATGTCGGATGAGTTTGCTTGTTAGGAGATCCGTAAAGAGAGAGTGCTGACATGGATTCGTTGTTGTTGTCAGTCGAGTTACGTGTTGACGTGGAAGGGACAGAATATTCTTCTGCGTCACTGGAATAATCCATTGCTAGAATGTACTACTACTACAATTTTCCAGACGTGTGCAGAGGGGGATATCCGGATGACTTTTGCGTGGGTGACGAAATTTTGGTACTTTAATATGCCGGTGAAAAGATAATTATTTTTTAAATATGCTTCAAAAATTTAATTTTTTTTTTTAATACCATATATTATAATTTTTTTAATTTATTATTTTTTATTTTAAATTGAAATTTTATAACATCCTCAAACATACATATATGCTTTGAAAAAAATAATTTAGTATAATATGATTACAAGCATGACTTTTAATTGCAAAGCAAGTTGACCCAATTTAAAATACGTATACGAAAATATTATCTCCATGTAATTATATATTTTTAGTTATAAAATAAATACAAAGAGCACGTTACATCACGTTAAAAATAATAATAATGATAATAATATATTAGAATTTACTCAAATTTGCGTTATCATTCATTATATTAACAAAAAATCTCACCTTTATAGGATGGATGAATTATGGTTGATCTTAGGCTGCTAAAAACTTATTTCTTCACAAGCAGCTTATTTATTTATTTATTTTCATAAACAGCTTATTATTAAGAGCATACTAATTATGACGTCATCTTTGATTTTGCTCTTTGGGCTACTAAAATTTGTGATCCCACCATTGTTTTTGTCCCCTTGTAAGCTTCCACCGTACATGTGGCTATGGGGTCCATTTTTGAAACATGCATGTTTTTGATATGGATATGGATGGGGAAATGCCATGATACTCGCTCTGACCGTGATAGAACCTGACGTGTTAGAAATAAAGGCGACGGTTTATTTTTAAAAATTAATTTTTTAAAATTAATTTTAAAAAATAATTTAAAAAAATTTAAAGGTTAAATATAAAAATACTATTAATTTATTTTAAAAAATTAATTAATAAATATTTTTTTAGATCAAAAAATTATAATTAATAAATAAATTATAAATTATTCTGAAATAACCTATACGAAACAAGTCCTATTAATGATACACCTGTTCATGGATAATGTCACTTCAAGGGATTCATAAGCATGTTAACACCATAGTAACAAATTTTTTAGTTTGATGGTTGAGATTGGATTATCAATTAGAGATGGATATTTTTCGTCGGAATATTTTAAAATTATAGATAAATTTTTATTTTAGTACAATGAGATATTATTATCTTTTTAATTTATTATAAATATAGATAAAAATTTACACTATTTTAAAATAAATAAATATAAGAACCAAATATTTTCAGTATTTTATGAAATTTATTTATTTTAAACAGTATAGTTTTGGTGAAGATAAAATAAATTATAATATCCTAAATACAAATATTTTCAACAAATAAATGTCAACATTGATTTTAAGGAATATTCGTTCTTGAACGATGCTTCACATAGTTGACAGAGTATTGGTGGACTATACAAAAAAATATTTATGGACCCCATAATAGAAAACGTGTTGACTCCTAACAATAAGCTGTCACTTTTTGACCGGTCACTTTTTACTATACTATTATCCCAACAATAATTGCAACAGTACTATGAGTAATAGATAGATTTTTTGTTGATAAATAATTACTATTATTAGTACCAATAGTATTAAAGAAATAGTTGTAGTACAAATAATATTTAGTGTATGACACTGGTTATAACATAAATACCAGATAAGAAATGATTTAAGGTGTCAGTAGAAGAATTATTAGTTTTAGTAAAATAGATATTTATAGATGGTTAGATGAATTACAAAAAAGGAAACTTTGGAAGGTATTATATTAGTATGGTTTGTATTATGAATGACTAATTTTCGGATATGCATTTGGAAGTAATATTTATCTGAATAAGTATAAAAATTTTGATAAAAATTGAGTGGTGAAAATTATTACAAATGAAATTTATATAAAATAGTTATGTGATATGATTCACATGGGTTGGAGTATAAGAGAGACTTGGTGTAGAAAGCTTCCCAGAAAAGAATTGAAATTTTGGGAGAATCTTTGAATTTTGCATAAAGTATGAAATGAAATTTTGGTTTTTCATAAAACATTGAGATTGATGTTTCATTGTTATTTTTCAAAAATCATGAAATGAAGTTTGGTGTTTTATCATTATTTTTCAAAAAGTATGAAAGAAAATTTTGGTATTTTATTATTATTGTTTTTTATAAAGAATGAAAAAGAGTCTTAACATTTTATTATTATTTTGCATAAAATATGAAAATAAGTTTTAGTGTTTTATTATTATTTAGAGACATAAAATTAATGCATGAAATAAATTTTGGTTGTTTTATTATAGAATATGAAAATAAGTTTTTGTGTTTTATTATTATTTAGACACATAACATTAATGTATGAAAAAGTAATTTGAAAGTTGTCAAGTAAATTATTTATTTGGAAAAGTTTTTTGGAGAAGTGTTAGCAAAATTCTAGTATAAATAGATGGCATGAGAAGAAAGATTTTACACACTTTACTCAATTATCTTCATACTATATTGTGAGTGTTTTTCTTGATATTACAAATTATTGAGAGTACTTCATACTATAGGTCATCCTACCAGTAAGAAGTTATAACTTTTCGGATTTCAAGTTAAGGTAAAGAGTACTGTCTTTTTACTTTCACTAGAAAGAATATCATTTAACATTTACGTTATGCTATCATTTCCTCTTGAATAAATTCTTTTCACTTGAAACACTTTATTCAGTTTTGAAACTCTTGAGATCGAATATTATATTTGAACTTGAACATATGTTGATAATTTGGATATATGTTGACAATTTGATTGTTTATCTATTGTTACTACTATTTGAGTAACAATAATTTTTAAATTCATTGATTCTTATCTTATTGATATTTAACTACTTTTGTAACATATGTTTTAATTATTATTATTCGCATCTTCATTATTTATGTGATCATCAGGTTTTGAATTCAGATTGATTGTGGGTGTCTTAGCCTGAGTGGTAAGGGCATACAAATATTATATTATTGGCTTGTGTGACAAAATTGCTAAATTATGATTTTCTTTGGCCGGGGGTAAAGACGTGTGATATTGGTGGCGTTTACCTGTGTCATAAAGTCACATATGCTAGCATGTCTAATAATGATATTCTAATGATGATTTAAAGACTGGAGAATTTAGACATTCATAACTGCTTCATTTTGTGCTTACATTTCTCATGCAGTTACATTTAATAGTATTTTCTATGTCTATTTTCTCATTCACACTTAATTTGCTGACTTATAAGGTTAAGGATAATTTTCTTTATTTCAATTATCTTTAGTAATGGTATTTCTTATTAAGTTATCTGAATCCACTCTTTTGCCTCATATTCATTTCAGGTGCAGATAACTGATAGCGGGGTTATTGGGGGGAATGAACTAGAGGTCCAGATAATAAAATTGCTTAAATATTTCCACTACATACTATCTGCTAGAAGAATAATAATTTGTGAACCGTGTCCTATAAAATATTTCTAGTGTGATATGATATATTTTATTATAACCTTGTGTACTTTACAATAAAGTCATGTATGTTTGTAAGTTGTGATGTTATCAATAAACTGACAACTCAAGTCAAGGTGTGGATACCCATATTTGGGGGTATCACAGCTGGTATCAGAGCTTAGGGATATGATCTCTAGAAATTGATTGCAGAAAGCTTTTAAGGTGTATATTTAAGATTGGTTATAGCGTATGATTCATAAATTGCAAATAATGATAGGAAGTTTTTGTATCTAAAACCTGGGTTGTATTTTCAAAATAGTTGGCCAAAATGAAGGATAAATAACCTAATCCACGAGTTCTAATTGGCATTCTGCAATTTATGCAAAACCAAGCTCAGCGTAGCCCACCCAAAACGTCGCTGGTAATAATGGTAACTGGTATGTCATCGTTAAGCAATTTAGAGAGTTAAGACCACCGAAATTCTTAAAAAAAAGGGGATCCACTAAAACTAAAACATGGATCAAGCACATGGATAAAATATTCGATGTACTAAGGTGCCAAGAAAAACAAAAGGTCCAATTTGCTAGTTTTATGCTTCAAAGAGAGGCGGATCACTGGTGGGAATCAATGAAACGGATTCATCATGCCACTCTTGGAATGTCATGGAAAGAGTTCAAATAACTCTTCTATGAGAAATACTTTTTAGATGGTATTCATCATATGAAAGATGTATAGGTCATTAAGCTAGAACACAAAACTATAAATGTGGTTCAGTACGAAACCAAATTCGCTGAGTTGTCACGATTTGTTCCACATCTTGTGGACAATGAAGAGCATAGGACTCGTATATTTTTACAAGGATTGAGGTCAGATATTCGTACCCACCTCATTACCCTTAAGCTCCGTTCTTACGCAGATGTTGTTGATAGAGCACAGTTATGGGAACGTGATAGTGAGATGAACTACTTGGAAACGAAACGTGAGCAAAAATAAAGGAACCATGAACGTGACCAAAGACATTACAACAGTTTTCGAGGAGATCACCACCCAGCAAAAACCAAAAATGGAAGTCATTCAGGAGGGAGTCAAAGAACAACACTTATAGAATAATTATTCTTATATTAATACCTAAAAATAATAAAAATCTTATCCTTATAAAATTTAACAATGATAAATTTGCACAAGCATAATTATTTAACAGATTTTATGCTTTACAATTATGAATAACCAATATATGTATAAAAATACATTTTTTATCTAATATATTATGAATCTCTATATATAAAAATTAATAATGCCGAAATCAACTTTGAACAATTTTATTTTGATAATTACATTACTTTAATTATATAATTTAGGATTTACTAATATAATTATTGAACAAAATTGATATTTTCTTTCAGCTAATAAAATAAAAAAATAAACTATATAATTCCATTCAAATATTATACAATAAAATAATTAATATTCCACTGTTAATTAAACTACTCGCACCTTGCGTGGTCTCACCTAATTTATTAGATATACTATTACATATTAATTTGGCAACCTTTTTATTTTTATTTTTATCAACCAACCAAAAGAATAAAAATTCTCTTGCAAATCATATTCGCATTCACGATTGCAATTCATATTTATCAAAATTTACAAACCAACCCAATCATGTTAACATAATTATCACCTCATTTAGAGTTTGGACTTAATTCTCTTCTTTACGGCGGCAGTTTAGAGTTTTAGTTTAGAGTTTGAGATAGTTTTCAGGCTTCAACTTTACTTTGATCCATCATCTTCCTTCGATCTGGTGGCAGTTGAGAGTTTTTATTTAAGGTTTTTGAGTTATTAAGAAGGCTTCAACAAGGTTTTGACTTAATTATCTTCCTTTTGGAGTGAGGGTTTCAATGGAGGATACAGGTACTAATGTATTCAAACTTGTTTTTGCTTATCAATTTTATTATGGTTATGGTATATGATGGAGATCGTCCCACATTAGGGTTAAGATTTTCACCTTAGCCTTAATCAGGGCAAATGTAGTATCCCACGTAGCAACTCATACGATCGACCACCTTCAAAACTTGGCATTTAGCTTTGCCCAAAGAAGGACTGAGCTTGGCCCTCGGCCCCCGGAATGAGCTGACACCCATCTTTGTCGAGCCGGACCAACGCCATCGAGGACTTTCAAACTATGCGCCTTGGGCCCAAGCCTTCCCAGCTAGTGGGCCCAATCCATCCCAGCGATTGGGCTTAACTCAGTCTGGTTCGAGTCTGGTGGCCCAAAGGCCATAAAACAAGTTCTAAGACAGCGCCCAATCAGCCATTTAACTCCGACAGCCCTGTCAACTCAAATAAAGCGCACCATACCTACTTTATAGGGCTGCGGGTCAAGACCAAGTCTACAAATACAGCCTTATTTGCATAAATGAGTGGGATCCGCTCTCAATACAAAAAAAGAGCAAAACCTCTGCCAAAATACTCTCTCAAACACACGATAAACCTCATCCTCTCCATCTTAATACGCATATTATACCTTAATCTCATCGCTAACTTAGGCATCAGAGAGGGGAACGAGGAAACAAACCCCTCGTGTTGCCCATGTTTCAGTTGACCCTACTCTTGCTGACGCGTGCCCAGCTGGAAGTGAAGTTTGGACTTGGTCAACGGTCAGGTTGGTCCCAACGATTGGTACTAGAAGGAGGGCCATCTCTGTCCTACATGATCGATCTCCATTCTAAACCTTTTCAGCACACATGTCATTAGCCTATCAGAGTAGCGCAAACCCTGCACCATGTATGTAGGGCACTGAAAGAACGCATGCGATGATTCTTAGACCCCTTGACAAACGATTTGATGAGGCCCAAGCCAACTCCAGCGAGAGCACTGGTCGGATGAACAGTGCAAGTGTACACCAGTCAAGTTATAGTATAAAAAGTTATCGATCCCACGAGAAATTGTAATTTACCAACTATGT
>JAUMHB010042214.1:9261-25439 GCA_032359685.1 Pittosporum tobira
GCAACATTGGGAAAAATGTCCAATTACCCTAATCCAACAGGGCAGATCAAAGAAAACATATTATACCTCTGATGCTTCCATGGTTTAGTGGACTTGGACTTTTTAAATTTTTGGGTTTTTTTTCCAAGTTTAATACTGCCTCAAAATAAAATTATTTTTAGGTTAGATTTGAGTTCAATCAATCTTTGATTTAATCAAGATAAGTCCGAAGACTAATTTGAAATAGATTTGTCTTTGGTCTAGTTTTTTTTTTAAAAAATCTAAATCTAGAACCTCTTTGAGCTTTTTAATCTTTTAAAAAAAACTCGATTGATCCAAATTTTGACCAAGATTTGACCAACCCAGACACCAAGCCTCGGTCCATCTGGACATGTCTACTAAATTCTATTACAATTTCTCTTACCACGATTCTACCGCACCCCAATGTCTTATTTTTCTAGTTATTTTGCTCTTCAAGGAGAAAGTACTAGTACAACTACACCTCTTTCCTCTTAGAACTTGAGACATGTAATACATAGAAATAAGTTGTACACCTTTTAGTTTCCTCCAAAATTTAAAAATTCACTACAAGTTTGATCACAATTATATAAGCAAAAACAAAGTATATCAATCAACGTACAATATACATTTTAAACTTATTCCTCCTTATTCCCATTGTGTCTTATGTGTGTCTGTGTGTGCGTGTGTGTGTGTATGCATTAAATAGATTCCCTTGTGGTTCATTTTCCGGCATCCTCTTTTGTATTAATGATTTATAGTAGTTCCAAGCCGATAAGAGCTAGTGCAGAATAAGGATTGATTTCACTATATTCATCCCATCGTTGTCCACCCAATTTAACTATTGTTGGAGGTCAATTGTTGCTCCCTCTCTCGAGATTGCAATTCCTATCGAGTCGGGAAGGAATGAGTATTGGATCATATAAATATATATATACACACACACACTCTTTATAAACAAAATATATGAACCAATAAAATGAAAATGATATGACATGCATGTAAGTATGTTCATATCTTTTATATACTGAATGGACTTTACGATTTTATGTGTTTATCAAGTAAAAGATTTATTCTAGACTTGTTTACTACTTTTTTGCATAAATATGTACTCGTGACTCCCTCGATTTCTCAAAAAATAGTATTAATTTGTGTTTTGAAATTTGTATGTGAGATTTTAAAATAAAATAAATATAAAATACTATGTAATATTCTATTAAATATATAATTTGTTACTTCTAAAACTCACATAGATACAAAAGTTTTATAACTCCTAACTTATTTTCATGCACTTTTTTTACAAAAGCTATTATATGATTATTCATATATGAGAAAAAAAAAAATCAATGATATATACTCAAAAACCAATACAAAATAGGAATATATATATACACACACACACTCAAAACAGATGACGTTGATCTTTGAAAAAAAGGAGAGGACAGTTTAGTTACTTTTGCCCACTTTTAGCGAACCCCTTTTTCTTTAAATGCACAAACATGACGACTCACGAGACAAGAAGTTACTTTATATTTTGCTGGGATTGTTATCGACTGGTTCCAGCAGACTGCTGTAGACTGCAGCTGCTTTGATTATTTCAAATCTCAAGTGATAAGTGTTGGAATTTTGGATTTCCAATTTTGGATTTCCAATTATTGTCCTGCACAAATTGTGGCTTTATTTGAAGAATACATGTCTTGCATTCTCTTTACTTCTCATTTAGAATTATTTGATACATTAATATTTATAAACTAATGAATAGTTTATAGTATTTTCAATGTGAGATAAAACATTTAATGTACTTTAATTTATTCATAAATATTTTCTAACACACTCATTTTGAAATATCATATCTCTCTCAATTCTTAATATAATTTATATGATTCTTGAATCGTTAGGAACCTCTCACATAGCTCTACAAATTTTCTTTTGACATCAATTATTAATTCTAATTATTTATAACATTAATTTTGTCACAAACTCAACAATTAATGTTTATCAAACTTTGTAAATTCCAACAATAAGTGATAAAGAAATGAGTTAAGTCTCACATTCAATTAATAATACTTTCTCCATTTAAGTATGCTTAAAGTATTTTGTTCAACATGATCTTGGACTGACCCCTATCACATGACCTAGAAAGAAAAAAAAAATCCGTGCTACTATAAGGCTTCTAAGCTCCTCCCTCAGGATGCTATTGCATTGCCTATGGGGGCTGGGTAGCCCCGACTTCCATAGTCCTTGGTTTGACCTCCTAATGAGAATTCAGGTCCTTGCATAGGCGTCTCATCCCTAAAACTTGTTTGCTTTGTATGGGGTACCATCACTAGGGCGGTATTGGTGATTAACCACTCGCATGCCAACCGTTCGGGCTTCACGTTTCATGTTTGTTCTCCTAACCGTATCCTTTACTCCACCGGGAGCTTGACTCCTTTTTATGGTTTCAAGAGTAAGAAGTTTCTCAATGGTTAATGGTTCGGCTAGTCGAGAATTGATTTTGCAATGATTGAATGAAAAATGTTTAATTTTTAATAGAATATGACTATTGAATTTTTGATAGATAAAAAAAACATGTTCGATCGCCAAAAGATTGTTTGTTGTCATTCAGTAATTGATACTCCATGATGGTTGAATATAAATGTTGCGGTGAAGGCCGATAAACTATGATACGATGAACTCACTTGTGAGGAGAGATTGTTGGAGTATCATGAATTAAATAAAATTTTTAAGTCAAATAGGAATTTTAAATACGTGTATTAATATTTGATATATACGCAGGTGACACGACATTTCTCTAACACATTCCACAAAAGAATTCAACTTCTAAAATATAAAATATTTAATAATCTATTTTTATTTTATGTTCGGTCAATAATATAATGAGTATTTTGAGATGCATAAATAAAATTAGTATTTAGAAAGTAAAAATAGTATAATAAAAAATAATAACATTTCACTTGAGAACAATGTAATATAGATATTAATATATTATCATTCATAAAAGTGAGATTATTTTATTCCAGAAACAAGTATTTGGGTAGATGGAGTAAATGGTAAATGGGATCTTAGTAAATTATAAATGATGGGACCTTTTCGTGGAACTTAACGCTATGATTTGTTTAATCATGTATGAAGGTTTTAGGATACTCCATTCTATTGAGGTGGTAGTCATTTTTTTTTTCTTCAGAATGAACTAATATAAAAATAATAATTTTTTTATTAAATTTAAGATTAAGAAATAAATAATTTTGTTTAACATATTTGTACTTTAAATTCAATTATTTTTTCACAGGTAATTTCCTCTACACTATGGAATCTCTCCCTATAATCTTGATAAATAGACTTAGCAAAGCATCTCTAACTAGTTAAAGTGTTTGTATTATTATTAAAATTTATGTAGCACATACTTACATAATTACATGAGTATAAATATTTTAAAAAATGTACCCTCAATAAATTATAATTAAAAAATATATCGCGTAAGACTCAATTTGATGCAAGAAAAACTCATTTCAGAAAATATTTTTTGGTAAAATATTTTATGATAAAATAATTTTTAAAAAAATGACTTATTTTCTGATGTTTGGTTAAGTTGAACATGAGGCTGAAAATATAATGGTTTTCAAAATAAATTTAACAATTATGTTATTGTAAATTAATATAAATATATTTTAGTATTTTTAATAAGATAAATTAAATTATTACAACAAAATTTTAAATTTATTTGTATGTATGTAAAAACTTAACACGATGATGTAATAATAAGAATATTCATACCTTATGGAAAAAAATTAATAAGATAGTGATTTTTAAGATTTTTAAGAATAAGGAAATTAAAATTTAGGACATATAAGTGTATATATAATTCAATATGAAAATACTAATTATGCATATATTGTGAAAATAAAAATAAATGTATTTATTTTAAAAATAAAATAAATAAAAAGATGAAAATAGTGATTAAATAAAAATGTTATGAAGAATGATGGAAAGAGACAACACTGAGATCACTTTCAAGAAAATGACTTAAGGATTTAAATTCATAAATCATTTTCTTGAAATAAAAAAAAAGATTTTTAGTTGATTGGAAAATGAATTTCTATTAATTGGATTTTTCCTAGCATACCAAACGCTGCAAAATCTAAAAAACATTTTTTCCGTAACAAATGTTGCCTAAAAAACTCATGTTTACATAATTGCGTGATTATTTTTCTTACCTCCCACAACCTTTTTTCTTATATTTATGATTTATATAAGTAAATTTTGTTAAAAATATAAAAAAAATAATTTTAAATAAAATTTACATGGATAATCTATGTCTAATTTAATTATAATGTTTCTTAACTCAAATAAATAATAGATATTGTTTTTAATATTTAACTTTGGGCAATATTCTTGTACAAGTACTAATTTAGAACCGAGAAAATACTCCGTATTTATTAACGGAAAAAATGAAAAAAGAAGAGAAAAATGGTGAAGGTGATAAGGATATCGAGGGAAAGGATATGGAGGATTGGGCACAAGACTGGCACTTGCTCACAAGCCTCTCACTTCAGGATAAGGTCAACCCCACCCCCATCTCCCTTATTTCACTACTAATTTAGGAAAGTAAAAAACAAACAAACAAACAAAAAAGAAGTATATCCTCCTACCGATAAAACTAATTCATACCCCAGTACTCCATGAATATTATAGAAGACTTTAAAAAATTCAAAAATTCAAAAATTCAAAATTCAAAAATAAAAAATAAAATTTTTATTTGTTTTAAAATTTGAGACCAAAATGGATGTTACAACTAACAACATATTTTTATTTCAAATTAGATTATTTTTTCACGTGTATCTCTCTCTACACCGTCTCTTTCAAATTTTTTTTTTTTTTTTTGAAATTGTCTAAAACTTATAAAATTATCTCTTAGTATATTTTTTTTGTGTGATTGTGAACACTTATTTTGTTTTTATAATTTATATTTTAAAAATAAAATTTATTTATAAAATATTTAAAAATAAATTTAAAGAAAACTCACGTAGATAATCAATTTTTTTTTTTGGTTTTATTTATGTTAATAGGATCTATGCATTGTTTTCATACTCCCTTTGTCCCATGTGGTGATTCAAACTTGAATATTCGCCCATTTCAATACTTAATTACTCCATTAATTAGAGTATTACAAGTGAATGCAACTCAAATTTATTTATTTAAAATAGATTTTCTTCTTTAGTAACAATACAGATCCCGGTTGGTCACACTCTCTTGCTTTGCATGGATGAAAAAAAAAATTAAAGTAATAATATAAGAAGTATAATTGATATTATGATGAATTATATTTTATTATATTAATTTATATAAATTTACTAATATATTTATTAATACACATAACATTAATGTTAATATAATACCATGCAATAAATGTAATTATATGAATTATTCATGAAAAATATAAAGGAGCAGTGGATATTCTTGTATTACCATATGGCCCGCATGTAGCCTATCAGTAAGTCGAACGAAAGCTCCAAATAACAACTGTTCGTCTCGCAACTTGTCCACCACTCAAACGCTTCCTATAATCATATACTCTACCGCTGCGCAAGATAACAACCTCGGCGCATGTTAATTCCACTTCTTCCTCTATTTTCATACCTGAAGCTAAAGAGCTGCTAGCTCAGCATTTTCTCTCTCGAAGAAACAATGGAGTCCCGAGTGCTATCCGGCGCCACCGCAATCTCAGGTATCCCACGGCTGAGAAAGCCGGTGATGAGGCTGAACACGGTCACCTTCTCTACAGCGAAGCCGATCAGCGCTGTAGGTGACGGTGGTAATCTCATCTGGGGAAGGCAGCTCCGCCCAGCTATACTGCTCGAGACATCGCCAGCGATTAAGCGCGAGATTCTCAAGCCAACTCTCGCCGCCGCTTCTTCGCCGGCTGAGGGAGATTCCGCCCGGTGAGGTCCATTTATCCTAGTTTAATAGTACTATATTGTACGGTCTGTATAAATCAATATTTTAAAAATCATGTGTGAATTCAAATTCTCTGTCATCTTATCTTGTTCATCTGTTGTCCTATTTTAATCTAATAGTTATTTATATTATTTATTTATTAATAATAAGTAATAAAATTTTAAAGCAAAGTTCAATTATTTATTGAATTAAAATGAGATAAATGATAAAGTAGAAAATGAAGCAAAAAAATTAAATTTAGTGGATGAAAGGTTTAACGTCTAAAATATTTTAATCAGATATTAATATAAAAATTAATCGATCTTATGTCTATTAAATTAAACGTTAGACAACCGTCTAGTGAACAAGTAATTACAATTATACAAATAAACGGGCGTACTATCCACATCATAAATTTATTTTGAGTAAATTATTATGTTAGGTGGGATATAGTATCAAATTATAATTTTAAAATTGAAAAATTATGTTATTTTATATTATTTAATTTGATTCGAGAATGTAACTTTTTCTCAGAGGAAAAATTAAAAAAAATGTGACTCAAAATAAACTGAGTATGATTTTATTGGCACATGGTATATATATTACAATAATTCTATGTACACTAACATGTACATTTATGAAATGAACATAAATTGACGTATTAAATTATAATTACTTATAATAACATATTCAACTTCATGTATCATCAAACATTTACTAATTATAATTGAACACACCAATTTATACATATTTTGTTACTCTACCTGCTAGTATTGATAAAATTACTCTATATATTGTCCGGTGAACAATTTTTACTCTTTCTTGTTTCTATCATATTAATTTCTGACCCCCTTTTCCAACTCAGGGATGCTAAAATTGCTCCGGTCGGGTTCTTACAGAAGTATCCGGCACTTGTGACCGGGTTCTTTTTCTTCATGTGGTAAGTCATGGGTCGGTAACTTTTAACTCATAAATGTCACCTGGATCTATGTGAATTACTGATTTGCCCTCGTTATATACAGGTACTTTCTGAATGTGATATTCAACATACTGAACAAGAAGATCTACAATTACTTCCCTTATCCTTAGTACGCATTTCAACGCACCTTAATTAAATGCTAATCTGTTATGGTTAAGTGTAGGATAAGGAGTTTGTTTTATTTATGCGGCGTAGATTTGCAAGGTCGTGATGCACGTTAGTTTTTCGTGCGCAGTTTTGTGTCCGTTGTACATTTGGGAGTTGGGGTGCTCTACTGTTTGGCAAGCTGGACCGTGGGCCTTCCTAAGCGCGCTGTAAGTGATTTTCTTTAATCGCCTTCGTCCAACGATAAACACGTGCTCATTATTAGTACGTACTACTAAGTATGACTTAATATATAATTAATTTAATAAAATTAAAATTAAAAAATAAAAATAAAATAAAACAATATTATTTTATTAAAAATATTGATCTTATTAGTTAACTCACATTGTATCTACAGTGACCTTAATAATTTTAAGAAGTTTGTTGTTTCAATTTCACATTTTAACCTTTTTAACAAAATATAAAATTCGGTATTCGTTCTCTTAAGTTTGAATTCAAGCTACAATCTGTCTCAAAAAGTCAAAAATTATAGTTAGTGAAAGGTTCCCCCTTCACGTAAAGATGAAGTATTATGTACAGTGTGCCAGTGATGATTATATGGCGTTTAGTGTATGAATTTAGATATAGGTGCCTGGTAGCGGTGGTTGTTCTGGTGGTGGTGGTGGTGATGGTGAAAGAAGTTGGTGGACTTCCTAACCGCTGGCGAAAAAGACTATCCTGAAAAGATATCACAACCACTTGTTAAGAAAGACAGAAAATAAATTTTGGTCTAAATTATAACTTGAATAAGTTTGAACTTTAAAATTTTATTGATGCAAGTGTTATGATATTTTCTTAAATTAAAAAAATTAAATTTGTGACATTCTTTATTAAGATAATATTTTAATTTCATTCTCTCTTTTTAAAAATATTTTTATATCTAAATTATTTAGGATAACATATTAAAAACAACTTAAGTAAATCATTGTTCAATACGTAGTAGAACTTAGGTTTTGAACTCCAACTCATTCCGGATAGTTAATGAGCAAGCGCCTTTGTAAATGTAGGAGTAATGGTAATTCATTTAAATTAAAAATTGACACATCACCATTTTATTTATGTGAGTTTTATTTATATTTATTTTTGAACATTTTATAATAAAAATATAATTATTAGAGCAAATTAAGTTTTAATAAGGGTGCACAAAAATTTTGAACAATTTTTCAAAAATTTTTGCTCTTATAAAGTATTTCTTTTTTTTTTTTTTTTTAAGTGAGTGGTACAATTATTCCACTAAGATCACCCACCTGTGTGTGTGAAAACTCGAACCATATATCTCAGAAGAATAAGATTCTAATAGATTCAGCCTTAATGACATTAGGTGAATACTTCATTGACTACGTTGTCCTTGTTATTAGCAAAATTTACATGCTAATGTATAAGAAGCATTCTAAAACTCGGCCTACTCGAGCGATTAATCGGACGTTTACTCGTCGGCGGGAGTCTAATGAGGAGAGGAGGCCCAAATCGCTCTAAAACTCGAGTTACCTCTTTACCTTTACATGATAATAGGCGGTCGAGATCTCGATATGGACGGGTTAAATCTATGGGCGGGTTACTCGAACTCTCAATTGGAGAAACCAGTAGACACAAAGAAAAAGAAGAAAGAGAAGGGAGAGCTCCATCTCATTCACCGATTGCTTTCATGTATGTAGCCGTAGCTTGAAGACGAAGGACAACGTCGTGTAAAGGTAATGGTGAATCAAACAATTATCGGAGATCCGTCAATTAATCTCCATATCTAACACCTTCTTTTTGAGCGGCAGTGGCTTCAGTAGTCCAGAATGAAGTTTCAACTTTGTAACCTAGTATTTTATTGTTAGGGTTTAAGAATTTGGGCCACCAAGCAATATAACTAATGTGGACTCGTTTTTTAGTTGGAACAATAAGACATCACTTTGGGCTTTGTTGATGTGTGAGTGATCCATAATGTTAAGTAAATTTATTATATATTTAAATTATATATTACTCTTATTAAAGACAATCTTGTAACATAATTTATAATACTTAAATACTTTTATTATTTTAATTTTGTAGACATTATTATTTTAATATAATAAATAAATATTTTACATAGCTACCATTATTATTTTTATATACAAAATAATATTTAAAAATAAATATATGACTTAGTAGAAAAACATTCACATAAATGAGTACTCTTCGAGTAATCTCTTTACTCGCTAGGCGCTCCTTCCGCTAAGCTAGGCGCTCCTTCCGTTGAGTTGAACCACTTATTGAATTTTACAACAAGGTGTATAAGTGGAGGGTTAACTACAGACTCCTCTTCAAAGGTTCAACATTTTGCACTCTTGATCCCAAAGTTTAAAAATTTACAGTTATCTCCACTTCACTTCTAAATTCACAATTTTATTATTTTCTGCTGATCCGTTCACTCTTTTCAACCATTAATTACAGAAGTCATGAGGAGTTGATCACTTGATTGTGAAATTTTAAACTTTGGGACCAAAATTGCAAAAAGGCTGCAACTTTGAGAGTGAGCTTTGCAATTAATCAATAATTATATCAAGTTGTTGGAGAGGTACTTCGACAGCAGGTCTGAAATTTAATCTTTCGTTATTTTGGTGTCACATAGCACAATAACATAGCGTTGTTGCACAAGCATGATATTAGTTTAGTCATTCTCACATGTCAATCAATTGATAACATAAAAATCTATAGATAAACAGAGAAAATGGCTTTAACAGAAAAATGATTTCTACATGTCTGTGGCACAATGGCGGCTTGAAAAGCTTCCCCTTTGGTTATTGATTGTGAACAAGTCCATTCTGTCAATCAACTAGTTTCCTTTGAAGTTCAAGTATCCAGGAAGGCATTAACTGGGAAGTATATATAGGTTCTAAATAAGATTATAAATAGAATCAAACAGTTTGAAATTTATTCGAGATCACTTGGTTAAAGTTCGATTTGAGCTTGTTTCGAAATATTAACGAGTAGAATATTAGTATATTTTAAAGTTTGATAAATTATTTGGACCTTATTAAATTATTTTTTTGTATTGATGTTCAATGGTATTTGCTCGAAAATTTCAAATTACTCGGGTTCGATTCGTATTCGGTCTTGATTCAATAGCTAAACGAGATATGCACAAACTTCATTTCAAGTCCATTAAATATACAAATAGAATTTGAGTACATTAATATTCGACTCAATTCGACTCATTTACACCCCTAACTCTAAACTATTCATATATTTCCTTTTATCCCTTACAAAGATTTTCTTTCAATTTTCCAAACAGAAGGAGTATTATATTATAAACCTGACACTTCCAATTCTATATACTATAGATTTCGCCGTATTATAACCATCAACAGTGATTTTTTCCACCTTAAAATGTACTGACGAGTTTGCGACTGATGGACCTCTTTGTAGCCTGTGGACTCAAACTTCCTCAAGTTGATCCTCCCTGTTGCTCTGTGCCACGCTATAGGCCACGTGACCAGCAATATCTCGTTTGCAGCAGTTGCTGTTTCATTTACTCATACAATCAAAGGTCACTTAAAAATCTATAGATGCTTAGTGGGGAAATATTTTTTATTTTGGGCTAAAAGATATTTTTGATCTTGTATTTTTATCATTTTTATACATTAATTTCAAATCGAACCTCAATATTCATACATTTTTAGAAATTGAACCTTCTGATCAACGTAATGTAATTAATTGAACGGAGGAAAGGCATAATCGATATTTCACATACAAAAGCTCCAAAAAATGTTTCATTTTTGATCTTGAGTTTCTACAATTTTAGACATTGAACCCTAACCTCAAAAAAAATAAAAAAATAAAATAAAATGGAAATTAAAGCTCAATATATATATAATTTTATAAATTAAAACTATTAAATAATGATAACTAAAAATATATTGTAAATAAAAATTAATTAAAATTATAAGGTAAAATAAAATTGATAAAATTTACATAGTTTAAGGTTTGATTTCTAAATGTTTTCTTTTGTTGGGATTCAATGTCTTATTCTGCCATATTAATCCAATAAAATTACGATATTACTCCTAAGAAAAAAAGTATGACGTCACTTTCCGACCAAAATTGGACGGTATTTTGGTCGGAATGTTCAATTTCTAAAAATGTATGAATATTGAGGTTCGATTTGAAAAAGTTTTTTTGTTTAAGGTTCAATATCTAAAAATGATAAAAACACATGGTTAAAAATACATTTTTAGCCTTTATTCTATAATTATACGATGTTGTTCTTAATTACTCCAATTAATACTAAATTTTAAATAAGAAAATCTGACTGAATTTCGTTTGTTTGTTGTCATGAATCAGCTCTGGAGCCTTTCTTCAATGCTTCTGCTTCTCAATTCGTACTTGGACAACAAATTCCGTTAACTCTCTGGCTTTCACTAGCTCCTGTCGTGCTTGGTAGTCTCTTGATCTCTTTGCTCATGACCGTTGCACAGTATTACCATTTTACGAGTACTTGGATAAAAATGAAGTTGAACATACTTGATATTGATCTAGTTGTTACCGCCATTTTCTTTCTGGCTACTGAATTAGAAATCATCAGCAAAATATATATGAAAATAAGAAAATTAAAGGAGCTGGTGTAGAAGGGCACTTGAGCACTTAAGAAGAGGATCATGAATTGTGGACCAATGATTGATGGGTAGTCTTATTTTCCAGCTTAAAGCCATGCTATGTACTGGCTGAGAGATAACTGTAACTAAATTTTTTAAATTGGAGTCATGAACGCTTCATTCGTTTCACAGAAA
The DNA here is from genome assembly GCA_032359685.1 of Pittosporum tobira. NCBI lineage: Eukaryota > Viridiplantae > Streptophyta > Magnoliopsida > Apiales > Pittosporaceae > Pittosporum > Pittosporum tobira. The sequence continues at coordinate 21,073 of JAUMHB010042214.1, forward strand.
TAGTCAATTTTAATAATGATATTACAAAATGAAATCAAAGTTTAACATCGCAATTTTCAGTTTCATGCCGCCGTTACCAAACCAAGCACTTGTTATATTAAAATATATATGAAAATAAGAAAATTAAAGGAGCTGGTGTAGAAGGGCACTTGAGCACTTAAGAAGAGGATCATGAATTGTGGACCAATGATTGATGGGTAGTCTTATTTTCCAGCTTAAAGCCATGCTATGTACTGGCTGAGAGATAACTGTAACTAAATTTTTTAAATTGGAGTCATGAACGCTTCATTCGTTTCACAGAAATAGTCAATTTTAATAATGATATTACAAAATGAAATCAAAGTTTAACATCGCAATTTTCAGTTTCATGCCGCCGTTACCAAACCAAGCACTTGTTATATTAAGGGGTAACAAGGAATAAAAATATATCTTTAAAATTTACAAAATCTTAAAATGATACTCTTCTTATGGACGAGGGAGTAATATATGCAGAAGTAGTGACTGAATTACTGAGGTACCATTTCCTCACATATTTAGCTTCGCAGGTGTGTCAATGGCTTCAATGACTGAGCTGTCATTCAACTGGTTGGGCTTCATCAGTGCTATGATTTCCAATATCTCCTTCACTTACAGGAGTATATATTCAAAGAAAGCCATGGTTATCTTCTAAGCTTCAATTCTTTTAATTTTGCTAATCCTTGATATGACGTATAGCTTTCTAATGAATGCTTATTATTTTTGCAGACTGACATGGATAGTACTAATTTATACGCATACATTTCCATAATTGCCCTCATCTTCTGTATACCACCTGCCATTATTGTAAGCAGAACTCTACTATGGACCAATATTGATTTTGAATTCGTACTTCATGAATATCTGATTTCATTTTTCTTCCGTAACTGTTTGATTTCACGAAACAGTTGGAGGGACCTCAGCTTATTAAGCATGGATTTGCAGATGCCATTGCTAAAGTGGGACTGACAAAGTTCCTGACAGATCTTTTTTGGGTGGGAATGTTTTACCACCTGTATAATCAGGTAATATCACTTAGTTCTTTCCTTCTTGGAATTCGTAAATACTAGCATCAACGACAATGGGGATTTTTTAGTGGAATATTTTTTCCCCACTTTTTTTTTTTTTTTTTTGCAAACGAGACCTTTTTTTGTAAAACGTAAGAAATAATAGTTAATGTTATTTCTCTACTTTAGGAAACTATATATACAGAAGCAACTTCCAAGTTTCCTAACTAATAAGCTGGTTCTAACTACGATTCATCTGTTTCTTCTTTTTTTTTTGAACTTTAATTTTTATCTTTTTTTATTTTTAAATATGACTCAAAAATAATCTTGTTCATGAGATATTTAAAGTTCTGTCCTCTTTGCTTCTCAGCTAGCGACCAATACCCTTGAGAGGGTAGCTCCCCTTACCCATGCAGTTGGCAATGTGTTGAAACGTGTGTTTGTGATTGGCTTCACAATTGTGGTCTTTGGTAATATTTTTTCTTAAAGCTTGCTGGTTATTCAATTTTTCTTTTCCCCACCCCAAACTTTTTTTTTATTTTTATTTTTTTTTAATTTAAGAAGACGACTAACCGTTCCCTCTTCACAGGTAACAAGATTTCAACACAAACAGGCATTGGAACAGTAATTGCAATTGCTGGTGTGGCAATGTACTCTGTCATCAAGGCCAGGATTGAAGAAGAGAAACGAGTGAGTTCAATTTTGCTACATACGTAGTTTAAATTCGTCAGACAACTTAAAACTTGATAATGGCCTTTCATATTTTGATTAATTGTTTACTTCGTTGCGTGACACAAATTTTATTCAGCGTGATTTTTTGGTACTGGATTTGAGAATGTTGAAATCTAACGTGATATTTTTTTTTTTTTTTTTGGGGTCTGTTTGGCAGCAAGCGAAAGCCGCTTGAGACGGTATTTAAAGTTCAGGCTCATGGGACGGATGGTGTACAATAATTTAAATGTGTTTTCCTTCCAAAGACAGAGATGACAACTTGCAATTGTTGTAAAGTTTACCTAATTTTTGATCAATGTTTAGTTGTTCCAGAGTATAAAGAATTTGCCAATAATTCTCCGGTTGATTGGAATAATAATATTGTATCATTCGGTTTCTGATAATTTGCTTTTTCCAAATATGAACTTATAAGAGAGTTCCGCTTACAAAATAAGAGTTTTTTTTAATCCATTTTTAGTCTATTTTAAAGTTATAAGTAAGTTTTTATTTTTAGTACATTTAAAGGACCATAATGTCTCATATTATAACAAAAATATGGCAAAATACAAATCAACCTAAAATAAATAGACGAGAACGCACACTCAATTTTATAATCTCTCAAAATTAATTAAACATAAGAATAACTAATGAAAACTCTAAACTATTGGTCTTAATCTTATAATCTCTCAAAATTAGTTAGATATGAAAATAGCAAATGCAAACTATACACTATTGGTCTTAGCTTTTGCATAACTAAATCTTATTTTATCATCTTTTGGGTTGCTACAAATTTATTTTGGTTTAGGTCAACAAATAAATTTAGCTCTCAAGAATTCAAGATAAAATTCAATATTTCTAACTTACGCTTTTATTATAAATATAAACATTACCTCTAACTATAATTAAATTTTAGGACGGACATAATATTATACATGATGATTTGTAATGGGAAGACTCTTTCCCCCTCCCCCTTCATATATTTTGCAACTATAACCATCCCTAAACTCGCATGTACATTTGGCACTCAGATTTTCAGTTTTCCAATTTGTGAAAAAAGAATTTAGTCTTTTGCATGAGGATTAATACCACATATCTAAGAAATCAATATGTTATTAAAAAAATAAAATAAAAAAAATTATTCATCTAATTAATGCACAAACATACTCACACGTAAACTATTGAACTAATGCAAATTATAGCCATAAAGAAGAAGAAAAAAAGAAGGAATATTTTACACAAAATCCAGAATATAATCGGACATGGATTAGCCAAAACATCAGATGTGGACAAAACAGCCTCTTAATCCCGGACTTGTGTTCCAACAGTCGACCTCACTGAACTTTATGCTGAGCTTGATCTGAAGATTTTCCCTCTTAAGGATCATTTGGTATACACATCCCTTCTCTCAGAACCACCCCTTCATAAATGATACACACACGCTTTAATCAGATTGTCTCAGAAGAAAAATGAAGAAGTAATTTACATATTTATCCATTATGAACTCTGAAACTGGTTAGAATAAAATAATCACCTAATAGAGACTTACAAAATTCGAAATTTTCAAATAAATACATTTGGAAGCAATTGAGATCTCTGATTTACACCTCCTACGACTAGTCAGTTAACAACCGACCCTAAGAAACAATGGATTTGAGAGAGTCTACTTTCGTTCTTTGGACCAACCTATTAACCCCAATAAATAAATAAATAAATTTGTTTCCGATCCATAAGCAAGTGAACAATTAAGGTACGAAAAGTAGGCCTAACACCTTAACAAATTATTTTTTTTTGGGTAGTTCAATCACCAACCCCAACAGTTGGCTGCCTCATAGGACAAAGACAACTTACTTGAGCCAACATGCCTGATCTCTCTACTTTTGGACTAGGCCACTTACCGCTGAGTCAAAGGCACTTTGGTACCTTAACAATTATGAATAAAAGAAAAAAAAATATAATCTTCCATTTTGAGACTATTAATTCTAATCTCAAAAACAAGATCCGTCTAGTGGCTTCCTTTGAAACAAAAGCCACAAACTTATACATAAATATAAGAAATTGAAAATTATACGAGATATATTTGTATTTTTATATATTACGTTCACTTTAGGTGATTGATAAATAAAATAATGTTAAAACAACACTATTATTTTGTTTATTGATTTTTATATATAAAAAATGTGAAAAAGGAACACATTCCAACTCGATCATGGTTTTCATGGGGTTTTTAAGCCTCCGCATAGTCACACAATTTCATATACAAAAAAAATGATTTGATTGAGTTTAAATAATTAATCAAATTTTAAAATGTGTTAATATTCCATTTGTTAATATTTCGAATCAAGCTTGAATCGAGCTCGAATCAAGTTTTTAGTTGATCGATCGATCGATCCCAAACCTTGTGATTCTATTTACAGCCTTACCTATATAATTCATTTTGAGATAAAAAAAAATAGTACTCGGCCTCATTACTTTTGGCATTGAGGGAATACAAAATTTCTGCATCCCCCCTCTGCCCAAAAATCCTAGCTTCGTCCCTGGCTTGTAGATACTAGCTCCAATCAACGTCTTGAAAAACAGTAGACGAACTTAGAGAACGAAAAATATGCCTAACACCATCACGGAAAGTAATTAAAT
>JAUMHB010042215.1:8274-18345 GCA_032359685.1 Pittosporum tobira
TTCATAAGTTTGAGCTCAAACCATGGTTTAACCAAAATAAAGTTTTCAACCGGCTTAAAAAAGCGGACTCCAAAACTGAGACTTGTTTGCAACCATAATTTGGAGGACACTTTTTTTTCTAAATCTTTGTTTCCCCTCTCTCTAAGGAGGCGGTTGAACTTGTGACCACTGTTTAAAAATTCCAAATTCCTGCCTAAATATAATTAATCCACGTCTAAACATTAGGCAATTATCTGTCGCCTAACTTTATTGGATGCTTAGATCCAAATAATCCCTGGGGCGACAGGTGCCCTTCCGTACTTTTTTAGAAGACTGCTGGAGACAAAAGATAAGAACTTTGACTTGGTAAAATTGTAGAGCATTAGATTAGGAAACAAAACGATACACCACTATGAACAACTAAATAACTTGAAACTGGCAAAATCAGTTATCCGACAAAGCACTTGCTTAAAAAGTTACAGTACTAAAATCCATGAGAAATGTAGAGAAGATAGGGAAATAGGGAGAAGAGAGAGGAGAGAGAAGAACAAAAAGCAGACGGAGGAGAAGAGTGGCAAGACCACTAAATAAACTGTATTGTGAATAAATTACGTCTCAATTGCGAGAACAGTGACCCAGTTAGGACTGTACAATGAAGAAACAAGATTCCTAAACAAGAAATCCCCACTAATATGCAAAACTGGCATGCCCTCGAATTTTCAATATTAATTTTAGTAAACAAACAAAAACTTGATGGATTGAAGGATGAGAAGAAGGGAAATCATAGTGCAAAGTCGAGCAAAGATCAATCCACAAAGTCAACAGTCGAACTAAAGATCATCAAACGACGCAAAACAGTCAAAAAACAATTTGGTAAACCATAAATATCCGTTTACTTCAAGGCCAATCGCATGGTGGGGCCGTCATATGTTCTGCAACTGAGAGAATGAAATCCGGATAACGGAACCATTAAGGGAAGTAGCATGCTTGCAAACTAGGGCTTCGGTGGCTTGTTCCTCGGTTTCAAACTGGACAAGAGCCTGTTTCTTTCCGTTCATATCAAAGAGCTTCGAATTGACAATATTGGCCCCATGTTCTTCCAGGTGGGCCACAATCTCCTCCTCAGTCACATCTTGTGGGAGGGATGACAGGTGGATTATCCTGGTCGGGGAGCAACAGTAACGATAATTCTTTGCGGCATTACGGTTAAAACGGTTTAGATTAGAGTTGGAATACTCATGTGTTTCAGCCCCGGTTGTAATGGTTGGATGCTTCGAAAAGTTCACCTCCAAATGCTTATCAAACAGCATTGCTCCCTACACAAGGAACAAGTATAACAGAAATACCATTTTAATAATCCAATAATTAAAGTCAATAAAATTTAAGAAATATCAAGTGCTATATTAATTTGAACAATTATGCTCAATTTAGATACAACTATAAATTACATTCCAGACAGCAACTTGTTTTTCAATAGAACTGCAGTACATCAAGCATGTCAATAACAACTTTAATCTACATGCAAAGAATTTGGTAGGGATCAAACCTTCAAAAAGTGTACCGCCAACTCAGCCTGAAAGCCGTCACCCATCTGAACCAATGCATGATCCGGTTTATTCCGGAGGATTTTGATTCTCACAATGTTTCCATAAAGGGAGAAAAGGTTAAAGAGTTTGTCCTCGTCAACTCTCTGATATGGCAAAATTAACAGTGTAAGGTTGGGCAAAACCAAAACTTCAACGAACAGTAATCAGTTTCCACAGAAAACCCAAAAGAGAGTTTAAAGATGACAACCTTTTAAGAGAGGAGAAACTTACATCAGTGTTCAGATTAGATGCAAGAATCGTGCACCTATCGTTTGTCCCACTAATTCCAGGAGGAAGACCTCCTCCAAAGGCAGCTGCAATGGCAGCAGCATTGTCCATCTGTATATAGAGAACAACCACTTATCAAAAATATATAATGATATACAGAGACAAATTAAAGACACCCAGCCACAGACAGATGTCAAATACATATGGTCATATAATAATATAGTACTCCCTCTGTCCCATATCAAACGTCGTAGTTTGGCTTTTATGGTCAAACTGACCATTTGTAGAATCAATAAATCATAAAATTTCTTTAAAATATAGGAATTACATAATGTACAACCAACCCAAGGACCTTGATTTCAAAAATCTTGATATATACTTAATTTTTAAGTTTAAAAGTAATCCACTTGACCTCGAAAGACAACTAAGACTTTTAATATGGGACAGAGGAAGTAATAAGAATATTCAGTTAACCCTGGAACAGAATTATCTCCTCAACGGAGAAAGAAACATCTGAGGAAGGCTTATAAGATGAACAGAGCAATACCCACCTGCATATATCCAACTGAAAAAAAAAGGAGAGAGAAAGAGAGAGAGAGAGAGAGAGAGAGAGTTAGAACATAGTTGAAGTAGATCAAAGGGTACTGAAAAAACAGAATCCAATGACAATTATGCAACGGGAGAATTTAGCGCACCTGGTCTTGGTCCAGAAGTTTGATGGGCATACATACCTCCTGTGTCACCATAACCAGGCTGGCACAACAAAAAAAATTAAAGATAAAACACAAGCAAGCAAAATTATACAGTATATCTCTAATAGAAGAGTACATAATTAACATACTTGAGAGGATCTGCTTTTCTGCTCTGAAGGCAGAGATGGATTTGTGAAATCCCTATCCGTAAATAGACATCAGTAATGTCAATGCCATTAAGGGAAAGAAAAAGTCCAAAAGAAAATTCTAGGCCATGATGGAGGAAGAGATCATTATTTTAGTCTAACCTTGACTTTTCGTTATTGTAGTTCACTTGTAATTCATCAAGGCTGGAATAACAAAACTATAAGTACCACAAACAACAATCCCAAATAAGAGAACATGAAAGAAGTTTGACACCTACTTGGAGAACTGAATGTCCAGCTGGCAGCAGCCATCATATATATTACGGCCCTATAATGCAATTGGAAAGTGTTAAAACTTCTTCAGATAAGCTACTGTAACCAAAACTTCATCCAAGGTGTGTTGCAGAGTAGAAAACTATACGTGCCTGAAGGGAATTTCTAGCAGAAACAGCACTCTGGCGCAATTGAAACTGAATAAGAGCTTGAAAACCTACACCAAATGGAGTAAAACAAGTCGGTCAAAAGCAGCGTAAAAGACTGTGCATGCTATTTTTAGATAGATCAGAAACATCCCCAGCATGACCCTGGGTTAGATGGGGTAATATGGATATTTGACATCTCAAACATAACACATTATTCTCCTCGTAGAAACAAAGGCCGTCGATTTCTACATAAGTAACAAGATTTAACAAGAAATTAAAAATAGAAACAGAAAGAGAAAGAGAAAGAATAGAAAACTTGACCAGCTGACTTCTGAAACGTGACGACCTTCTCCACAAATCCATGAGGAGAAAAGACTTGATGCAGCACTTCCACAGTGATAGGGTATAGCATGTGATGAATTGTAACTAACAGAATTCGATTAGGCTGTGAAATTCCAAGATTGTCCGACAGCATACCAACAAAGAGACAGAAATAAGAGAGAAGAGAAGAGGATGAATAGAGAAGAATAACAGATGGAGAAATTTGAAGAAAGAGCTATATGGAAAGTAAGATATTACATAAAGAATGCATGAAAAAATAACCAAATATGTAGCACAGAAAGGGAATTCCAAATAAATATTGGTGTGAGGGCCCAACTATGGTTAATCTTCTATTTTGTATATTATAAGTTGATTAAACTTGTGTATCTCCCCTAATCAGCAACAGACAAATTTAGTAATACATTGCCACCTGCCGAAAATCATTGTGATAATAATCCCCATTCCCCTTTCCATTGGTATCGTTGGCTGGTTTTAAGGAGAAAAAATGAGAATTCTTTTTACTACTTGTTGAGCTTGAATTTTAGAGTATAGTGCCTGGGGAGTATATCCAGTCTAATGAATTAATGTTTCTTTTTTGACAGGTTAATGAATGAAAATTCTAAGCATAGCAATTCTCATCTAAGTAAGTTCTTTACAAGTGGAACCAAACCCAATACACTTAGAGTTGACATGAGTACTGATATTACATAGAAAAAATAGAGTTAGCTCTTATTGACCTAGTGAATCGCGTTGGTACTCAAACTCCCAAACATGGTACCCTTATGTTCCAAAACTCTAAATTTAGCGACACAAAAAAGATTCAAGTCCTACCTTTAATTACAGAAAAATAAATATTTTAAATTGATATTGGATGTTCAAACAGCAGATGTACACTCAATTGCCTCTGGAACAATCAACAAATACCATGAATGGCTCACGAAAGAGCTCTGTAAAGAATTGACAACATATGTTCAGGTTTGATCTTTAAAAATGAGCTTCTCTAAGAACTCGTGATGTTGTCCTAGACAAGTCCTGTAGTATTTTATATGTCCGTTATATCTAATCGACTCATGTTCCTCTCTTTGCTGAATGTCACAAGTTTTTTTAACTGTTTTTGGCACGGATTCGAAAACATTCTAAAAATACATTTGTACATAGTATGTTTAATACATCTTTAGCATAACAGAAAATATACCATACAAATATGTTAAGATCCATGCCGACAACTGTCAAAAAACTTGTGGCATTCTTTCTAGGACGGAGATAGTATTTTATATGTTCCTTATATTTAAACTACTCACGCTCCTCTCTTTGCTCATACACTCCTAGATAATATTTCTTAACAAACTTTCTCAGAGTAAATGCTCCTCGGATGAAACAGCTCCAGAGTCCATTGCAATGGTGGCATATGGGTATTATTACCATTGTCAAGTTTTTGGTCTATGTTCATTGCCACTCCACGAAATTATATGCTTATGCAATATGTAATAGTTAAATTGAAAAGTTTGTAGATACACATTCCAGTTCTACGAGTCCCATAAATCAAACTACACCTTGACCAGTTTGAGAATAATAGCTAGTAATGTTCTTGATGCGAAGTGCAGTCTAAATCTTGGATGTTTAAAGTCACTCCTGGTAATTACTACACATGCACCTACTTATCCCACTTGTGGCTTAAACAGTTATGCACAACAATCTTGATATCACTTTTTTCCTTTTTTTTTTTTCCTTTTTTCTTCTTTGATAACAGTGGACCCGCAGCCACAACTATTAGGGTGCATATATCACCCCTCTTGAAGATACCAAAGCAGTCAATTCCACCAGGGACAAAGCTTTGCACAGAAGAATACTAACCTCGTCTGCCCGTCCTTGTTGATTTTGTTCCATAGTAGTTAGTTCTTGGTGTGATGAAAACTGGATATAGACATTCCTTCCCCTGGAGTTAACAGTTAGATATTGAAAATAGTTACATATTGAAAATAAAATAAGAAATGGTTGCACATACAGAAGAAATGTGCAACAAAAAAAGTAATTAATTAATTAATTAATTAACCAAAACCAAAAAAGGGATCACGACATAGAGTGCCCTCAAATAACAATTAAATGACACAATGAAACCTTATGGTGGGCTGCACATTTGCATAGAATTGCAACGCACTTACAGCTGCAGTAACATCTTGCATTTGGAGGAGAGCCTGCAGCAGAAAACCCAAAACATCCGAATTTTAAGAAGTTTGAGTACTTTAATACTAAGTTAGCTCCCTGATTTAAATTACAGAAAAAAAATGAATAATAGTTGCCCTCTTCATATGGGCCTGAAAGTAAACACCTGATTTTTTGCACGAAGCATCACAAGTTTAGTGATGACTCCAAATGGCTGAAATAGCTCAAGCAAATCATGCTGCAAAAACAATGTAATATTAGGAAAAGTTTTATGATGGGGATCAAAGAGATAAGGGAGGAGGGAGCTGGAAATCGTATAAATTATTCTTGTATATACATTTTATCTATGTTACAAGTTACGATTTTTATTGAGTGTATATTTAATCATGTTTGGGATGAGTGACAATGGAGATAGTGGATAAGTTATAGTTCACTTGGCCTTATTACTATTAATTATGTATTGTCCTACATCCATCTCATATAAGGATTTGCAAGGAACCAAAGAATTTCAAGTGGAAAAATTATTTTCAGGGAATGTTTAATGGTAACTATGTTGTTGCCTATTCAGAGAGCACTGCTTATGAAGACTCATTTCTATGCGCCCTCTCAGATTAAATATAAATAAATCATCTTTGATTTGGACACCCAACACAACAAGACTTGGTCCAGGGTTCACAACATACTTTTAAAGAGCTCAAACATGAAGTACACATAATATGCACATCATGCCTCAGTTTACATATAGTAGATGAGACATGATCGATGCCCGTGATCATCCATATGGTTTCAATTTTATTTTTTTATTTTTTATTTTTGTATTGTTACTAAGCAAACAGGTATTTTTTTTATATATTTGTGTTATTACTTGGAGTATACATAATGATTATGGCATATTGGCATTGCTAACCGAAACAGCTGAATCCATTAGTGATAATAGCATACACAGAGGGAATGTGACTTGTACCTCAGATATTTCATGGCCAACATTGCGGACGTGGACGACTTTGGAAGGCTCTGCCATTCTCAACAACCCTGAAGAAATCCCCAGTTACATAATGATTAGCTTGCATTAACATTATCAAGCTGATTTCACTAGTAAAGCTCAACGCCTATACACAGACGCACACACAAACACACAGAAGTATATACTAATTACCAATTAGAATAGATGATAAATATAAATCAAAGAACAGCAGTATTTCAATTTTCAAATGGTAATTTAACAACTAGAAGACATTAGACTTCGAAAATAAAATAAAAATTGATTCTTGAAGTTCAATCTCTGCAAGCATGATCACAAATTAAAGACCAACAAACTCGTTCAAAACCTAACTCCATTGAAATCTAGTACAAAAATTAAAGGAAGAGCTAATAATTGACCCCCAAAACCCTAGATTTATACATGCTAAGCTATAAGAGAGAAAACAGACCTAAAACTGAACGTATGGGGAATTTGGGGCATAGACAGACGTGTTAGCGGGTGAAGTCGGAAGTCCGAAGCCGGGAGAGGAGAGAGAGAGGTGTTGTGTGATGATCCTATTTCGCCCTAAATATTTGTCCATGTTTCGGGCTTTCCGGTGGGGCCCATATTATCTTCGAAGTTTTAGGTGCGGCCTTTTTCGACGTAATCACACCATACGTACGGGCATTGAGTTGCAAATTTATTTTTATTTTCGAAATTTTAATTAAGAGTATTAATCAACATGACAATTTCTTCCTCTTCTTCTTCTTCTTTTCTTTTCTTTTCTTTTTGTTGTGACATCCCAATGTTAATTTTGATTTTGATAATGATAAACATGTATAGGCTAATGCATTTACGAAACGTCTTAGAAAATAAATACATAAAGCAATATGTATGAAGAATATCACATTATCACAAATAATTCAATGATACACGAAATTCAACGAACATACAATCATGGAAAAATAAGATTTTATTTACAAGAGATAATTCAAGAATTTGGAAGAGCTTGGAGATTGAAAACTAGAATTAGGACTAGTCCCTTTCATAGGAATTTTCATGTAAGTGCTTTTTATATTGTCCAAAAGATGTAAGCTTGAAATAATATTTTTATTTATTTAGAAAAATATTTTTATTATATTTTTCATATTTATCTTTGAAATATATTTTTAGCTTTCATAAAAATAATATTATATCTTGAAATATATTATATGTATCATGCAAATATTGTTTTCATTTCAAAAAGATTTTATGGCCGTTATTGAAAGATTTTATGGCAGTTATAAAAAAAGATTTTATGGTCGTTATTAAAAGATTTTATGACTGTTATTAAAAAAATTTATGACGGTTATTGAAAGATTTTATGGTCATTATAAAAAGATTTTATGACCGTTATGAAAAGATTTTATGGTCGTTATTAAAAGATTTTATGGCAGTTGGAAATATTTTCTTCAACCTATATAAACTCATTCTCTTTTCATTTCAGAATGAATCAACGAATCAAAGATAGATATTTTTTAAGAGTCAGTATTATTTTTTTTCTCTTTATATTTCTTCTCTCCATATATCATTTTCATATATATGTTTGAGAGATCTTTCCAAATATCTTAGATCAATATTATCAAAAACTTGTATCCATTCGATCTAAGAAGCGAGCACAACTTTCTATTGATGTATTTTTCTTAGCATTGAAGCACTCTTTTTCAACATTCAATCTCTAATCTCTGTAATCAAAGAAAAAGTATTGTAAGGTTGAACTATTTGAATTCTTGAGGAAGAGAAGGTAGTTTCGTGTCCAAGAGAGGATTGCAAAAATTTCGAAAATTGGGTTTTTGAATCCTTGAGGAGGACAAGGTAATCTCCTGTCCAAGAAAAAATCACAAAAGTTTGAGTTACAATTTGTTGAAAGTTTCTCAACTGAGAAGGAGGTTTTAAAAATAATGGATTCTTCTGAATCTCAAGTCCGGAAAGGGGGCTTGGGGGCTGGACATAGGAGACTACCTCCGAACCAGGTTAAATCGTTATGTTATGCATGCTTGGTAATTTCGTTATTTGTCTTATTTATTGCATGCTTTATTTTCTCATCTTAAACCAATTGATCATATAAACTGTTCGTTGAAAAATTCTTCAAAACCATAAAAGAGTTAACAATTTATTCAACCCCCTTCTAGATTGTTATTTTGCACCAACACTTTCTTTTTCTTTTCTTTTTTTTTTGAAGAATAACTAAATTTCAATATAGGAAGTGTTGTCCTGTATTTTTTTATTTTTTGTAGAAATTAGAAATCAAATTTTGTATCCCTCTATTTTTATTTTTTTTTTATTAAAAGTGTACCTCTATTTTAAAGTTTAGAATCGACTACATAAAAAATTCTTTTGTATGGTTCCAAAATTAAAAAAGACGACTTTAAAATCGTTTAAGAAATCAAGTTTTAATAAATATCTAGTCTAGTACTTTTTTTATTTTAAATGTATGGTTATTAAAAACATGGCCACAAAAGACATGACGAAATTGTAATTTATGCTTAATAGTCGTTTTATCTCATACATGTTAATTTGATTTGATTTTCTATTCTAAAAATCAGTTATTTTTTCTATTTACCATTCAAATGTCCTTCTCCATCACAATTACACCACTACCACCAACAAAAATGGTAATTTCAAACCTAAATTGATTTCGAAATTTTAAGAATAATTGGACGACTCGAAGTAATAAGAAGAAAATCTAAAATAGAGGAGATATGGTGGAGAAGAAGAAAATGAGTACATTGGTGGTGCAAAGGTTAGAATTGTCATTCAAAAACAAAAGCTTTGGAGATTGGACAGGGGAGAAGAAGAACAAGGGAAATAGGTAGCAGACAACCTTCATTTCTTAAATATATTTTATTTACTTTTTTATTTGTTCAAATAGCACCATATCACTGATTTACATCAGAAAAATAAAACAAGTTTATCTCTCCCTGATATATACAGTGGAGAACATACACCGTGTTTTTTATTATTATTAAAAAGTATATTATTTCGACAGTTGATCGAGTTTAAATATTTTGTATGTGATAAGTAAAATAATCTATATTCCATCTCAAATGAGGTGATGTTCTTGGTACAAGAAAAATAAAATTGTCCTTCGTTCAATCTTATAAGACATTGTTTCCATTTGAAAGTATGCCTTGAAATTCATCAAATAAATTATAATTTGTCCACCATTGATTCAACCTCATAAGTCATTGTTTGTTCCTATCCGAGAATCTGTCTTTGACATTCATCAAACAAGTGTAATATGTCAAACTAAGCATATTGCAACAATTGTGCTTCAGAATTCAATATCTACATTTTGATTAATCTATATTTCTTTGAGGATCTCCAACATCATATTCATAAAAATTATCAATTAATAAATAATAATTGCTTTACAATCAAAACTTTTTTTTCAAACATATCCCGATGACGTTTTAAAGAATAAAGAATTTAGGCATTCATAATTGTTTTATTTTCGTACTTACATTTTTCATGCAGTTACATTTGACAGTATTTCATATGTCTATATTCTCATTTACACTCAATTTGTTGACT
>JAUMHB010042236.1:0-18332 GCA_032359685.1 Pittosporum tobira
TCTCTCTCTCTCTCTCTCTCTCTCTCTCTCTCTTGTTGGGTACTAATGGCACGCATATTCTCTATCTAGAGTATATCTTACCTTTCTCTCTTTAGGACATATCTTTTTTTAATGTTATTAAAGAAGCACTAAAAGAGGTGCTTTAATTTTTTTTAACATGGATTTTCTAGATAAATTAGTTTTTTTTTCATTATTATTTATTAATCAATAGTTGCTAATACTATGGATTTTTTTGACATGGCGACTTGCAGTGAAGTATCAAATGAAGAGATACTAATAAAGTAGATAAATCTTAACAGATGAGGGTTATTATATTGTACAAATAACTTTTATACCAAGAAAGGCTTAGGGGTTAGAGACAAATGGGAGGAGGAGGAGGAGGAGGATGGCAATATTTTTTCATAAGGTCGAGTCTATGCAATTCGTTTGGATAAAGAAAAATGGCATACATAATTTTTTCGTAGAAGTGTTCAGTTTAAAATGTTATTTTTTGTATATCGGTATGGATCCATGTCATTGTAATATCCTCTTATATGGAATGAATGATACAATGTGGTCTTAACTTGGAGGGTTTCAATTTGTTACTTCTACAGTTCTACCAGATCATTTTATTGTTTTTCCCTAGTTAAATTGAAAGGATTTTCAGGTTTATCTGGGTTATGATGTGGATTTTCTTCCCAAACTTCAATTTTTATGATTGAAGTAAACATTGATCACCATTACAGAAAAATCAATATGAACTTTAAAAACAATAACATGAAATATTCATGCTTAACTCATTTGGTGCATATTCATTTACATATTTTGTACATTACATTATTCTTCAACAAGCAAAGCAACCCTTTGACTTGCAAACTCATCTAAATGTGATATTTTAAAATCTATTTTATTCTACGAAAAAAAGAAGATAGATCACCTCAATGTTTCACATAAATATATACAATTTAGATTTGAACCACAAAAATTAAAAGTTGTGCTTGACACGGGTTATTAACCTAGTTGTTGTTCAACCTAGAACATGGTCTTGATTCAGCTTAATTCATAACAGTTTAAAATTTACTATTTATTAATTAAAATAAGTTATAAATTAAAAAATATATATTTATTAATTAAAATAAGTTATAAATTAAAAAAATATATATTATTATACTCAATTTATAACTTTTTAAAAACTAATAAAAATAAAAACTTTAAAATTAATTTATTTTTAAAAATAAAGTATAATTTATTTTAACAATCAGTTCGAAACATGACCTAATGCTATGTTTACGATTGCAATATAATCCTATTACATTACGTGTATGATTACATTACCTTTGTCTAATCTAAACATTCGCATATTCCCGAGTAGTACAAGTTATACCTTTTACAAACCACCCCTACTTTCATCCATCTAATCTCATAATTTTTTAGAAAATAATATATTTTTTTTGACAAAATTATCATTACAAATATATTTTATAATTATAGAAAGAGAAAAATAGAGTTTTAACGTAATATAAAATGAGGATAAAAAATAATTATAAATTAAAAGTGGTAAATTAAATTATTTTTTTGGGACGATGAAAATAATACTTAAATTTATTCTTTTTAAGATAGAGTGAGTACAATATTGTCATTTTCCATATCATTTCTCATTTTTCCTTTTTATCTTTATTTTTATTTTTTCACTTGGGCTATTGACTTTGTTGTAATAAACGTGTAGAGCATGTTTAGGTGAGCCAAATGGGAATTAATTGAATCTCGATGAAAACGAGTTCATTGACCCGTTTTGGTCCGCACTATACATATCTATTTAGGTTGGTCGTTGGTCCAATTTTGCACGACCTATTTCAAAATTTATATTTTAAAAATAACTTTTTTTAAAGAATATATAAATTAAATATAATAATATTTATAATTTAGCTAAAAAATTATTTATTTATTTATTTATTATAATTTAAAATTTAAAATTTATTTAAATTATCAAATGAATCATAACAAATTTTCAAATGAAACTCGTTCAAACAAGCCGTTTTAGTTGTTGTGTAGCAAAATTCACGTGTCATAAAATAAGAACCACTTCTCACTTTTGTCCTTTTGTTTAAATTACTTAAATAACAATAAAGATTTGACGTTGGGTGAAAAAGTTAAAAAGGAGTTCTTAAAGGATTCACGCGGACGAAGGTGTGGATGTTGGTAAGCCACCCCTTCTGGCCAGCTGGCTGTCGGAGCGTACAGGCAAACTTTCCCCGCTTCCCTCCAGCCACGTGACGCACCATCACCCTCGTCTCTTTTCTAGATTTTTTTTTTTTAAATTATTTATTTCGTGTTTATATACTGAGTATTTAATTAAATAAAATTATAAAAGGTCATATCTCTTGTATTTTTATTGGTATACTTCTAGCTCCTTGTTGGTAAGTTACATGAAAATAATTAGAAATTATTTAAAATAAAGGGCTTTATTTATAAGAAATAATATTTATATTTATAATTTTTTAATAATATTATGAATATAAATTATTAAATAAATTAGCAAATTCAACAACGTTGTATGAATGTAAATTAATTATGTTGTGTTGAATGAGAGGATAGATTTATTACTTGGATTGTGCAATATGTTTATCTTCTCATGCAACATTCCTAGATTGGTGTAATGTCTTATTTTATTTTAATTATTTTTATAAAAATCATACACTATCTACTTAAAGGAAAAAGAAGAGGTATTAGCTGATTTTATTTTATCATTTTATAAAATTTTAATATCCAAAATTGATAATATATATGATTTGAATATAAACAAAAAATAATAAATATGAACTAACTAAGAAGTATCATTATATATTATTTTTAAAATATAAATAAAATCATATCAATTTTAAATTGTACAATTTCGTAAATTAACTAAAAAATTGAATTGAGATGAATGACGTAATATTTTAATTTTTTTTATTAGTATAATTTTATTATTATAATAATCACAAGTTATTGTTTTCTCAGATAATAATATTTTAATAAATAAATCTTAAATATTAAATTACTTCCACTACGGTTTCCCCGATTTAAAGAAAGACTTGCACAATTCACAAACTAAATATTAAAGACTTCAAATTTCTGTATTTCTCCTTTTCCTTCTGCGATTTTAAAAACTGAACAAGAGTATTTAATATATCATCGAATTCAATACTCGTTCATATAAACTGATAACATATACCCAAATATTGAATTCACCCCGCGCCACTCTCTCTCTCTCCCCCATTTCCTTGTTTCCATCTCTCTCATCACCTTCACCGTCTCTCTCTTACAGATATCTACAGTCATTACCCGTCAGTCAATCTTGAATCTCTTCCCCTCTTTAAAATTTTGGTTTAGATATGTACCTGATTTTGCGGAAGAGTTAGGATTTAATGCTTTATTTTGTCGCGGAGGCAGAGCTGAAGATTCAAGTGCTCGGATCTGCTGCTGGTAAGCTTATCTATTTGGTTTGATCATATGTGTGTATGTGATATTTGTGTAGACGAATTTGATTAAATGGTGATGCTATGATTTGAAATGAATTGGTGTTGAGTTAATTGAACTTGATTGATCAAGTTGTCGTTTAATGCGGTAGGATTGAATTGGGTATTGTGGAAGTGGGATTTCGTTTCTAGGTTTTAGTTGCATTAGTTGTTTGCGGTGATGATGATGAGCTGGCATTATGATTTGAACTAGTGTGGTTGATTGATTACTTGCTGTTTTTAGTATATACTAGGAGAAAAAATGCACAGCAAAACGGTGTTGTTTTGTAGGAGAGAAAAAGTAAAAATTGAAAAAGGTGCCGTTTTGTTAAGAATGCTGATCCTAGCAGATGCAATTGTGATGTATCCCCCACAGCCTCTAAAGTTAATTGAAGTTGGACGCCTGGTTTTTGCATCTTGGATAGCTAATTGGTTTTATTTGGGAATTGACAAACTAAAGTAATATGGTAGAGTACAACTACTGAAAAATGTCTCAACTTCCTTAGTTGATGCAACGTAATGGATTTTGTAATGTAGCCCTCTCGTTGTAGGAGGTATGTTCCTACAGCATCATATATTGTTAGGAAATCGTTATTGAAGTCTGAGCTGGTTGACAGCTCTGATGCAATGCACTTGCTGACACGTTTGGTATCATGGTCTTAACTGCCACCGTTGATGGTGAATGTCCAATATGGTTCTTTAAGGGAACCACCTACTCCCCCTTTATTGACGATGAAAAACGATCAATTTGTTCTCCATGACATGGAAATGAATCTGGGAAAACCTATATTTCTTAATATACTGTACTAAATATCCTAAAACATCATAAGGGTGGGTTTTCGCATAACCTGTGGTTATGTAAATGGTTGTCCAGGCTAGAATTAGAATCCCACTGTGCAACATAATTTGCCCTGTGACAGGGTTTTCTGCTCTTCGGGGTCTATGTGATGAGCTTATGACTAATGCTATAATGCCTAATGGTATTGCTTCCTGATCAAAGTGTCATCATGGAAAATATCAATTGCAACGCTCTGACAGGACATATGGAGGCACTACACCGTCTAGCAATCATTATAAGTAATTCCAGGACGAATAAGAATGTGCAAGCAGCTGCCCAAAGATTGTAAATTGTTACTACTTTTGTTTATAATGGTTGCAGTTGGCTGAGTTCTCCAAAGGCATTGTATTTGCGTCCCAAATTAGCCTATTTGACTGATTATACGATCTTGTATAGCTTCTTCTTGATCAGATGGAGCTTTAAAAACAGCGAAACTTTGAGCAGTTTTAATGGGCAGTTGGTGTTGAGAAGGCTGTTCAAAAACAAATTGTTCAAAGCCTTGGAGTGGGTAACATACAACGTACTTATGCATGAACTAAAGAGGTGTAGCTATTTGTGAATTGAGAGTTAAAGTCAAAATATAGTATTTTTTCAGAACTTATGAATTCAATCTACAGTTATACCAGTTCTCTGTTTGGTTGGGCAAAATAGTAGTGTAATCAAAACTCTGACAAAATATTTTGCATCTGTCGACTAGATTTTCTTGTTTTACTACCGTATATTTTGCATCTTCGGTAATTAGGAAACTCTGACAAAATTTGTTTTCTGTGTTTCACGTGTCTTTCATAATTGTGTATTTTACTTAAGTTTTGATTCGTACTCATATATATTATTGTATTTGATGTTTTAATGAAGCCAATTAAGAAGGTAGATATGAAAACTGAGCATGAATCCTTGGGTTTTTAAACTTTACAGGTCACATGGCCTCCAGATTAGGGGAGAGCAAATCAAGGAATATTGCAAATCAATGAATTGTTCCAAGATAACTTCTGGACTGGAAAGAGATTACAGGGACTACTACGTGAGGAAGAGATGATATTTTTTCGTTAACCTTCAGGAAATGGAAGACTCACGAGATGAAGTGGGGCCCTCAGAGCAAAGGCCTTTGAGTAGTAATTGGTGGCCCGCAGACTTTATTGGAAAATTTGAATCTGCTTCTTTGCACTCTAAAGAAGGAACTCCAAGTTGTAAAGAATCAATGAACTACAATCCATATGATCAATATTCATCTCGGACAGCGTCGCAGATCCTCTGGAGCACAGGAATGCTTTCTGAACCTATTCCAGATGGTTTCTACTCTGTCATTCCTGTGAGAGCTAAGACTTAATTAATTTCCTATTATTGCTTCTAAATTGTTGTTATTATCGTTCCTTCAATTGTATCTCTAATATTATGTACATCAAATTTAAACCATTGGAAATTTGAGAGTAATTTTGCATATTATTGCTGCTAAATTGATGGCATTTAACTCTCTTCAGGAGAAGAGGCTCAAAGATCTTTTTGACTATGTTCCTACTCTGGAGGAGCTCACTGCTCTAGAGCTTGAGGGTTTGCGAGCTGATATCATACTTGTAGATACAGCGAAAGATAAGAAGCTCTCTATGCTAAAACAATTGATTGTCACACTGGTTAAAGGTTTAAGCTCAAATCCTGCAGCTATGATAAAAAAGATTGCTGGATTGGTGAGAATATTTCCATAAACCTCATCTCTCTGTGGACAATTCATTGCAAATTGTTTATGCGTAGTTAATTTTTTTGGAAATATATTACTTTTTTGGGCAAATTATTCCCATACTCTATGATTGTGTTTAGGAACTTCGAATATCAAAAATTTCTTTGAGTGATTTATTTAGGGAATTGGTATTATTCTTCAAAAATCTCCAGTTACACTCCATAGAGCATGTACTTTTGATTTTACATCGTGAGTTCTTCGGGGATAATTTATTTATTTAATTAATTTTTTTATGAGAGAAAATTTATTGAAGAAAGGCACCAAGGGGCTGGCACCCAAGTACATTAATCACAAGCTTCCACAGCAAACAATTCTCTCCACTGCACCATAAAACCTCTCAGGACAAAATACTAAATTCTGGCAAGAAATCTATGAAATCAATAGACGACCCAGGGTAAAATACTTTCTGCCAGAAAAACCAAAGACACAGAAAGAATGATGTAGTTTGTCCACTCGATCGTTCTCATTCCTCAAAGCAATGGCAATTCCTTTCTTTCGACGGTGCCACCACAAACAGTGAGGAATCATATCCCATAAAGCATGCCTATGCTTCGTCATCCGCACACTGCCAAGTAACAAGAAGCTCAACCACTGAACTCGGTGGGTATTAATTTGGTTACAGAGGTCCTTCATGCTTGGAAGGAGGCTAGGGTTCCTTGGAGGTCGAGGGTGAAGTGTGGCACAATTCTGATGTCTTGTGGTAGATGTGCTGACATGGGAGGAATGGATGTAATTTTGAAGATGTCAAAAGTTATCTCTCCACGTCAAATCTTTATTTCTCAATTCACTTATTTTTGGCAGCAACCCCTTTCTGATTTTTGGGGGCCATTCAGTTTTGTTTGTGGATTTCTAGAGAATAGGTGATTAGGCGTTCTTGTGTGTGTATCCCAGGTGTAAGCTTACTGTTTCTTACATGCTTTATTTTTCTGGATCTGAGTGCTTTTATACTTTTGTGTATGGAGGTGGCACCCCATTCTTGCTTCTTGTTGGATAATATAGTATTTGTTATCAAAAATAAAATATCCTTTTCCATGTTAATTCTTTGTCTTTTCTTGTTTAGGTGTCTGATGTCTATAAAAGGCCAAATTCGGACCCAAGTCCTGCAAAAGCTGCACTTGAGGAAACCTCTCATGTGTCTGGCAATCGAGGTGTTCAGATGCTGGGACAAATAAAAAATGGTTCATGCCGTCCTCGAGCAATATTGTTCAAAGTTCTTGCGGATGCTGTAGGTCTTGAAAGTAGGCTAATGGCGGTAAGCTCTCTCTCTCTCTGTAATAATATTATTTACTTTTTTATATTTTTTAAAAATAATTTTTCATGCAGGGGTTTCCCAATGAAGGAGCATCTGAGTGTGTAGACTCGCATAAGCACATGTCTGTAATAGTTGTCCTAAATTCTGTTGAACTACTGGTAGATCTTATGCGGTTTCCTGGCCAATTGATACCTCGATCTACCAAGGCAATTTTTATGACCCATGTATCTACGGCCGGGGAAAGCGATTCTGCTGAAAATGACTCATGCGATTCACCGCTAGAGCCAAATAGTCCTCTATATGGTGTTTCAGATAGAAACGATGCTGAGAGGTTAGTAGCAGATTATATAATCTGTTTATTTCAAGTTCATATTTTACTGATGTGTTACTTTTCCTGTTTGTTTTATCAGTGAGTCTAAATTCTGAAAAAAGTTTTCTGAGTATTTATTTTTAGAATTTCCTATGTTCCACAGTGCTGATAAAGATGATGGCCTACAGTACCAACGGAGACTAGAAGCATCTTTAAATGTTCCGGGGCCTTCTTTGAGGAGTATGATGTTGCGTTCCACCTCCATTGACAGAAATTTAAGGTCAAGCATTCTTACCTTTCTTTATTATGTTTCCAAATTGTCAGATCTTTCTTGGAGAACTAATAAGTGACGTATTGGATTCTTATTGGATCTTTTTCACCGTCGCAGTTTATCACACAGTGAACCCAATATTGCAAACACATTTTGGCGAAGGAGCCGGAGAAAGGTCATTGCTGAACCGAGGACTGCAAGTTCAAGGTTGTTCTTATCCATGCTTGGTAACATGGATATCTATAAGATAATAAATATCTGTGTCTTTTAATCCAATATTAAACTATAAAATCACAGTTTGAAACTTGCACCAAAAATTATTATTAAATGTTTCATGGTTCAAGTGCCACTGTAGCTATTCAAAGTTTATTTTTGATTGTGGTGGCGGTTATCTTTTACCGTGGCCAGTTGTAGTCCACAATTAAACTTGATACATATCATAAAGTCAATATTATATATTTATTTTAGTTGTGCTCTTACTTTTGTTTTCTTATTGGTTTTGTAGTCCAGAGCATCCTTCATTTCGAGCACGTGGGCGTTCATTGCTTAGTGGTGACCGAAAATCATTTAGAGATTATTCCGATGATATTGCTACATCGAGGTGCTTCTTACGACTTTTTATCCTTTCATTTTACATGAAACAGTGTGCTCGGAAATAGTCTTTCTTATTGTGTGTTTGGTTTCAAACAATCCATATTCCATAATCAAAATTTTAGGCTTCACTTTTTGACTTTATATACACCAATTTTAATCTTGCTTTCCTTTGACAAAATATATTTCTGATTATATAAAGTCTTACAGTAGATGACTTAAGGCTTGCTAACCTATATATAGGTCATGGATCATGTGGGTTGTTCCACTCAGTGAGTATCTTTGGAGTTGATGCTTTAACATATATCAGAGTTTTCGAGAATGTGCTAAGTTTGGATTTTTCGTTTTCATGTAGCTATAGGTCGGAAGGAGCATCAACGTCAGAAACCCGCAGGTTAAGAAGAAGAAGCATTAGTATTACCCCGGAGATCGGCGATGACATCGTAAGGTTGATGTTCGCCTTCTTGTGTCCTGCTTTTATATTTTATTTTCCCTTCACTAATTCGCAAACCCTTTCTATTGTATATGTTTGGCTATGTTTTATTTGTTTTCTTTCATATGCTTTAACTTTTAACTTTTAATGTTCCCTGATACTTATAATCATTTCCTAATTTAGGGATACTTGTGAGGAGGTCTTAGTTGAGTATAAATACAATTCACCGAAAGAGTGCAAAGTGAAGGGGACATAACCCAGGAATACACCACAAGTATCTTATGCCAGGGTCTGACTTGTAGTATTAAAAAATGAAAATTTATTCAAATATTGACCTAACAGGCCATGGGTCATCAGTAGTGTGCAGAACTGCAGATGACTTCATTGCGATATTTCAGTGGTTAGTTATCGCCAAATCATCTAGGTAAAGATCCAAATGGTTGAAGACTCAAGTGAAAACCATGGGAGGATTGTGAATCTGAATAAGAATTCGAAAGAGGTGAATGAGTGGTGCCGGTGAAAGACCATTAGAGAGGCGAGTGACCTCTTCTCGAGTTCTATCATCCATCCTGTTTTGTATGCTTCCCACATCTAATATTTAAATATCCATTACTCCATGTGTTCCAAAATTAGAGATAGTTTACTCCTTTTAGTCCATTCAAAAATTAGAGATACGTTCCTAATTTTTGACTATAAAGTGACATGGAGTTCCCAACATGCCATTGCTAAACGCCAAGTAGATTTGAGTATCATGGCACCGCTACTACGTTTCTAACTAATGTTAGGGATATGTTCATAAACATAACTTTTTTCAAAAATCGTCATTTTAGAAATGCTAACTTTGGATGGGAGGGAGAACTAGTTTTTAGTTCTGTCCACATCAATTGAGATCGGAGGGAGTAATTCACCCCGATTGGAGATCGTGAGTCCTAATTGCTTCGACTGGAATCTCCAAATCCTAATTACCCCATCCAAGTTAATGGCCTTGGGTCTTGAATATCTAAAATCCTAATCGCCTTATCAAAGTTAATGGACTCAGAACAGGGGCTCGTGGAGACCGGATTCTACTAGGAAAAGATGCAACTAGATCATGAAAGAAGAGCAGAAGAGGACTGAAGGGACCCGTTCGAACCCACTAACCCCGGTGGTCGGGTGTTTCCTGTGGTCCTCCGTCGCGCCCAGGGGGATGGGGGGTTCTCCAGCTTTGTGTTGCATAATCTTACCTTGTTTGCAAAGTCGTTTTGATGTCTAATTAAAATCCTGGTAGAAAATTTGATTGGAGTCCCTAAATGTTTGGGAATTATTGAGGTTGTGGATTGGTGGATGAAATGAAAGCTAGGGGAATAAGTCTTTTATAAGGGTGAGTATTTATTAGCATTTATATAAACAATATAGTGATTCCTATCATGTTTGGGAGGGAAAATTCAGTTCTATTCTATATGGGAAAAAAGTCCAACATATGGAAGGTGGCTCAATTAGGGGAGCACCCATAACTGATGGGCACATGCCCAACACATGAGAGTTTCTTTATAAATACTACTCCTTACTTGAAAAGGATCCCCACACTTAAAAGAGAGCTCCTAGAGATCTCTCCCTAGTTTTCCCCCACTTCCATCACTCAATATATGTTCTCTTTGTGATTTCTAATCTCTACAATTCAATGCGTATAATCTTCATGGACATGGTGGCGAGGTTTACTTTTTTACTTTTAGTTTTGGCATTCTGCAAGAATATAGGGTGTGCCTAGGCGACAGTTGCTTTTAAAATGGACAAATAGTATGATTAACAGATTTTTGAACTGAATATCTAGTCTAAGCAGGCATCGTTTCTTGACTTATGGTTTGAGTTTAGGACTTTATACGCTTTAACATTATGAGTTCCTTTCAAATTATTTGTGTATGTGAATAGTTGGGCCATATAGGTAAAAGAAATTGTAGCCTTTTATTTTTGATACACAAATATCAAATAAATTGTTAAATTTCATTGAATTGTAAATAATTAGGAAAAATCATTTGCATTTGGTTTTAGCCCTAAAAATCATTAGGTAGCAGAGGGAGCACCTAGAGCTTAAGCTGCTGGAACCTTGTCATTTTCATAAGCACTCTTATATGTCATATATATATATATATATATATATATATATGAAATGGAACCGCATCCACAATTGGACCTGTCTACAGCATTGTAGCTAGCTAGTTTATCTGGACTGTCAAAAAATCAATCAAACAACTAGGATACTTCTGCTCCTCCAATTAAATAATGGCAGATGTTCGCCAATTTATTAGCGGCCAATGATTGGACGTTGCCCATAATTTTTTGGCGGACCACAATCACCTCAGTCGTTGTATTGATTTTTTGATGATTCAGATAAACTGGCTGGCTATAGTGCTGTAGCATATATATGTGTGTGTGTGTATGCGTGCTTTTCTGTGTATACTATATTTAATGTAAAGGCACAACGAGATCATTTCAAATATATGTATATAGTTTCAAAGCCTTTATTCAATTGTTGCGTTAGAGGATAACTTCCGCTCAGGCAGGGACCTAGGTGCCTGGCCAAATCGAGATGGTAGAGGATCACCTAGGGCTTAGGTGAGGGAGCAGAAGGATTTTTAGGCATAATAATCAAGCCGTTGCCTAAGTGATGCTTAGGTGTCAAGGTTGTAGGTGAGCGCCTTGGTGAGACTATACTGCCTCGGTGGCAAGGCATACATATTTAGTATTTCACGCCACAAAATTGAAAAATTACGCAAATAACCCATGATAACACAATTTAGCCAAAAGTTATAATATCCATGACCCATATGAATTAAACTATCACTATAAATATGCTCATGAAGTTATATGTATAAATGTACTATACATGTATAGAATAAACATTATAAATGAATTATCGACTTACGGACACTTAAGCAGACACCTTATCACCTAAGCACTAAGGCTCCGAACACTGTACTGTCTCTCCTTAACGCCTTAATAATGATGTTTTTAGGACACTGGTATTAGCTATCTTTACATGGGCAGAGACATAAATACAGTGGGCCAGTGGCAAGTGTTGTATTTAGTAATTAAATACAATGCAGCCACTTTCAAGTTTCTAAATTTTGAGTGAAGGTCCCGACAGTCTTTAGACATGTTGCAGAATTGGGCTTGTCCAAATTAGTAAAACACTGAACTCCTATCAATTTTGATATCCTCATGACCCTCTCTCTTTTTTTTCAAGGCCTTTTTTCTTTTGGGCTTTTTTCTAGACGGTTGTATTTATATTTTTAGTTTTATTTGTTGGGCATGATTTATCATATTCTTCATGCAGATGAGGACAATTATGAATTTAATATGATGGATTATGTAGGGCTGTACGAGCAATGAATGAAACATTGAAGCAGAATCGGCTCTTGAGAGAACAAGGGGATAATAGGCCGAATCCTTACTCTTCGGATGACAAAAACAGTGATCAAGATCTTCCAAAAAATGTATGCTTCTTTTATTGTGGACAGTTTTAAAAATTTATCACCTTTTTCTTGATCTGATTGGAATTGTGTTTGTCATCATGAATTTATTGTATGTCAATAACTTCAGGTATCTGATCACCTTGATGATACTCATGAATTATCTGGTGGAAGGTCAAAATCGTCTTTGTATGCTTTTCCCGAGCAGCATTTCAGTTCGCAGAAGGCAATGTCTTTACCTTCATCTCCTCATGAGTATAGGAGTCAGGCTTCTGGGAGAAGTGAAGCAACTGATGAAATGGTCTCAACATGGAACAAAATTCTGGAATCGCCGATGTTCCAAAATAAACCTCTCTTACCTTTTCATGAATGGAATATTGACTTCTCCGAAATAACTGTTGGCACTCGTGTTGGAATTGGTGAGCATTATTTTCCCTAGTATTACTATCTGTGGTATCTTCACTTTCAAGCTTTTTTTACAGGAATAATTTGTGATGTAAATTAAATTCTGAATTTATTGTATTATTTGTCAAAGTAGGCCTCTGATGCAGGGTTTCCACAAATTCATAAATATAATTAACTAGAATACTAGATAGGAGGGAGGAGATTCATTAAATAACCATTATATTATGCAAGGAGATTACTCATTTATTTTTATATAGAAGTAATTGTTGCTCATTAGATGCCATTGAAGCAAATGTCTTTGTCCGCCATTGTTAGTAGGTAGATCTTTCCGTTATTATCAGTTGAACGTTGAACAAAGGGAGCATTCAGAGTACAGAGTTGCATTTATACATATATATGTGTGTACGTTTTGTTCGTGTGTGTAACTAAAATTTGGGTAATTATTCTGTTGTTTATTTTTATATCTTGGCCGTATTATTCCTAGGATTCTTCGGAGAAGTTTTCCGTGGCATTTGGAATGGAACAGATGTTGCAATTAAGGTTTTCTTGGAGCAAGATCTGACGGCTGAAAACATGGAAGATTTCTGTAATGAAATAACCATCCTGAGGTATGCTATCTTGAACAAAGTGATAATAATAGTAGTTTCTCAGTTAATTATATCTTTCTAACCGTTTAATCTTTCTTATGGCGTTGCTTTTATTTTCTTACAGCCGGCTTCGACATCCTAACGGTATATGCACTTTCCTTTTTCATGACCTTTTGTTTCTCTCAGATTTGTTCTTTCCATTGAGTGCAAGTTGTGAGAGTTCCAAATAAGAAAATCTAGACTTGAAATGTGATAATTACATGTAAAGTACTTTCTCTCACATTAGAAATACAGAGCACAAATAATAAAAAAAGTAAGTCATGTTTGAACCTTATAAAAAAATTTCGTATTTTATTTAGTATACCATCTTCTTTAATGCTTATGTATTGTACATTTCTTTGATGCTGCTTATTTTCAGTTATATTATTTCTTGGAGCATGCACAAAGCCTCCACACTTATCAATGGTTACTGAATACATGGAGATGGGATCATTATATTACCTGATCCATTTGAGTGGCCAGAAGAAGAAACTCAGCTGGAGGAGAAGGCTTAAAATGCTGCGTGATATATGCAGGTTAGCTGGATAACTATCCACTTTATTGACTATTTATTGTTATGTTTTTTGGTTATTAATATTATTGCTATTGAATTATAATTTTTTTTTAAATTAATGTTCTGCTAAGGGTATTGCAATTTTGACCCAATTATTTATTTGTTTTTGGCAACTTAGAGGGCTGATGTGTTTACACCGGATGAAGATAGTTCATCGCGATCTTAAAAGTGCAAATTGCCTAGTGAACAAGCATTGGACAGTTAAGATCTGTGATTTCGGGCTCTCAAGAATGATGATAGAAACCCCCATTAAAGACTCCTCGCCAGCCGGGACTCCTGAGTGGATGGCTCCAGAACTTATCCGAAACGAACCCTTTACCGAGAAATGTGATATTTTCAGCCTGGGTGTGATAATTTGGGAGTTATACACTCTAAACAGGCCGTGGTACGGTACACTGCCAGAGAGGGTATGTCAACTTACATCTATGTTTAGTAAAATACTACCTTTATTCCAAAATTAGAGATACTTTTGAGTTTTATCTAACTAGGTTTGTGAAATTTTAAAGTTCAAATTACGATTTGTTAAATTTTCAAAATTTCAAAGCATGTACATGGTAGTCTTTGATATGTATTCAAAATTGACTTTGACATCAATCAAAATAATATAAATTCGCTTCAAATTTGAATTTTAAAATTTCACAAACGTACTACATTAAAAGTCATAGGTATCTCTATTTTTGGACCAGAGAGAATATCATTGTAGTTACAAGAGTAAGATTATTCTCCGTTATTCCCATTTGTCGAAGTATTTTTTTGCAAAAAAAAATTCCACTTTTATTGATGATAGAAAGAAATTACACAATGTCCTCAAGTTAACTATCACAATTTCATTTTTGCGACCACAACTATACAAACCACGCATTGTGTATCGGGTGTAGGATTATTTTAAATAGGTTTATTTTTGTGGAGTACGAGAAATAATATTTTCTAAGTTGAGAGATTGATAGTTGTTTCGCCCACTTAGGTTGTTTATGCTGTTGCGAATGAGGGGGCAAGGCTGGAGATCCCTGAAGGTCCAGTGGGGAGAATAATTGCAGGTATATCTGATGAATTTTACGGAGCATAATATTGTTGCCCTAATTTAGAGAAACTCAAGGCCTTAATTTCCTTGATACAGATTGTTGGGCAGAACCACAGGAACGTCCAAGTTGCGAGGATATTCTCACCCGCTTGCTGGACTGCGAGTACTCACTGAGCTAATGCAAGCTCTGTTTGTTGTATAAAAGAACTACATAGTAGAGGTATTATAATATGTTATCGGCTCAAATTTGTAGTAGAACTTTGTGTGGTTTTTGCAGTTTTACGAAGAAATATGTACTGGTTCATCTTCTACTTTAAATGCAGATTTTATGATCACCTTTTTGTGCAATCCCAAGTATTGTTTGTGTTCCAGTGATTAGAGTAATAAGAGCCAATGCTTGAAACTCTGTATTTAGGTGCTTAGTTATAGAACTGGAAACAAAGAAAGTGCTAATGAGTAAAACTTCTGAAGATAGTTTATAACATTTATGACTGTATTGACTAAAATCTTATGAGAAGTTTAGGATTTTTATGTACCAACTTTCAAAAGTAAAAACTGAGCTCTTTTGGAAACCAAGGGAGTTACCTCTGGTCTTATTTAAACCTCGTGCGCTCTTTGTACTACATAAATGCAAAGTGCAAATGTTACAAAATTGGAACTAGATAACATCTCTGAAAAGGAACTAGATTACATCTCTGAAAACTCGTAAACTCACCCCCGGCCAAACTTCTCTCTTTATTATCTGAACTTCAGGTTTTTTTACTAGAACCGGATCTAGGGTCAGCTAGTCTCAATCAACAATTTGACGTCCGTTTAGTGCATCTTCAAATCGACTACACGAATCCGCTCTCATCTCCGTACTCATATCATTCTCCGGGGCAGGATAGTAATCTTCTCTCAGCTGAACATCCCTCAAGTTAGGGATTCTCAAAAAGAACATCATGAAATGTTCATGAGCTGTCCCATGTATAATTAGTTTCCTTAATGTAAGGCATTCTTGAAGCAACCCAGCTGCTGGTAGAGAAAGACTCCTCTGGTTAACATCCCTGTCCTGTGGTGGCCAATAATCAAGCTGACTGAGGTTCAAGTTTTTAATCCCAAATAAATAAAATCGTTCCCAGAGGCTCAAATCCATGTGGCCCGATGGTGCAGTATGGGAAAACCCTATCATATCTCCACAATCCAAATGCATCTTCGATAATCTTGGATATATATGAAGGAAGCTCAATCCAAATTCCCGTTGCGATTGTTTTGACCATTCCCTGGAATCTCCTTCAACCTTGAGATGAATTTCTTCCAAATAAGGACAATTTTCAAGACTTGATTTTACCAATGGAGTCAGAAGCTCACCAACCGGAATCCAGAGTGAAAGAAATTGCAGCCTATCCCATTTCCTACCATAACATCCCTTGCCATTTCCGATTCCATTCCCATTGCTAGTCCCATTGAGATGATGATTACAATTATAACTACAATCTTGATCGTAAGTGTGCTTGCATTTTTTCCTCTTGAAGCACAATTCTTCACTATGTTCGAAGAAATTAGTGTATTCATGTGTCTGGTTGGAACAAGAACCATTGTCTGACTCGTTCAGATCAAAATTAAACTCGACCCCATCAAAATTTTCAAATTGTTCAACACTATCCCAAACACAATCAATGTGAAGGCGCTGAATCCGGTCCTGGATTGGCTCCAATGCTTTCAAAGACGACATGGCACCTAAATTTTTGCAGAAAGAGATCTTGACATCAACCAAAGTCCTTTGCAGCAAACAGGCCAAAGTCCTCATTCCCTTCACCGTAATCTTCTTACAACCCTGAACTTCAAACTTTGTCAACCTGGAACACCCCCTAGCAATAGCAATTAGTCCAAGATCTGTCAAGTCATCAACTTTCCTGATTGACAAAGACTCGAGCCCTTGACAAAGTGCAATCCCGTCCAATTTCGACTCAACCGGCATACAAATTCCATGAAACTGCCCCAATTTAAGCTTCCTCAAGTTGGGACATTTCGAATGAAGGACCTCAAATGCAGGACCACTCTCTGTGACATTATTACAAACATCTAATACGAATTCCTCCAGCATCGGAAGCCCAGAAAACATCTCAACTAGAATAGGCACGGTAATCCGGGCATCCTCCGTAGTAGTCATCCCTTCATCAATCTGATCAGCTTTTACATTCAAAGCTGCAGTATCAGAAAGATGTAATTTTGACAATTTTGGACAATTGGCAGCCACAGCTAACAACGTTTGATCCCCAACAAAGCCGACGTATCTAGGATCAAACATACAGGCAACAAGAAGCTCAGTCAAATTGGGACAGGCTTTTGTAATATCTTCAAGCTCCTGCGCTTTAAACCCATCGGAAAACGAAGGGTTTAGCAGATTGAGTGCAGTGAGTTTGAGTGCAACATGCGGGTAATATTCAAGAGCCGGAAAAAGATCTTCAGTGTAGCAATAGAAGCTTGATAAGTCTAGCTTGTACAGGCTTCCGATGTTTTCGAATAGTGGGATGAAATCGGACCCGGATGGCAATTGGGGCCGTTGATGCCACCGGACTAGTTTAATTTGGTTTAACTGCGGCCAGCGAGGGGCTAGAAGGTGAAGCGTTGATGGGTTTCGAGCGTAGACGATTAGGGATTTGAGGGACGGGAAGGCTTGGCGAAGGAGGTGGGCGATTAGGGTCGAGTCGGAGGCGGAGAAGCATAGGAGGGGATGGCCCCACGGGGAGAGGAGAGAGAGGTCGAGGTGGGTTACGGATCGGAAGCAGGAAGGGAGCATGAAGAGGTCACGTACGTTGCCTCGGAGAGTCAGGGATGTCCGGGTGGATCGTTCGAGGAGGAGCCATTTCCGGCAGACGAGGGCAGCGGAGTTGCGGGAACGTACGTCGGAGACAGCTGCGATGATGTTGGAGAGTAGGACGTCCGGCAGGTCAAGGATTGTGGTTGGATACAAATATGCAGCCATAACAGAAGTGAGATGTACAGAAGAAGTTGATTACACTAGAACTGAAACAGAAACATTACAGGAGTCATGGAATTGGATATGGGGGGAGGAAAATGAAGAGAGAAGGTACAAGTGAGAGGGCATTTGAATGCATATGTTGATGTTTAGGAGGGAGACGTGTCTGGTTTTGATTCAAGAAAATGGCAAAGAAGAGAGAAGAAAGTAGAAGGGAAGGGACAGACTGTTTAATGCACGTGAGTGTCTTCTTGCTCTTATCTAAAATTTTGTATGGCCGTATCTGCTGGACTTTTGTGTTCTGTAGTACTGTACAAATTTACGGAAAACATAATTATGACGTACTACTAATAAAATATCATATTTTAATTTAATTTAATTTAATTTTTTTT
>JAUMHB010042247.1:0-18332 GCA_032359685.1 Pittosporum tobira
AATTAGCTATTAACATATTTAAATTATTATAAAATTAAATATGTGAATATAAAAAAATCAATATGTTAGATAAAAATTGGGAAGAAAGTATAATGGAGGAATCCAATTCTTAAAATTTGATAGCAATAAATTATGAGCAACAATATTTTCAAAATAAACTGTATAATTTTTCCTTTTTTTTTTTCCAAATGACAAAAATACTTTCCATTATTATATTCTTAATTGCTTAAAAACTATTGAAACTGTTATCAATGCTCCATATGATAAATTAAAAATTCATCTAATGGTCCATGAATGTTTATTAGGGATATATTAGAATAATTATATTTTTATAGGCTGTAAAATTATATATTTTCAGTTTATGCTTAACATATTTATCATTTAGGGGGAAAAAAATCACAAAGCTGTAATTTCCAATAATTTCAGGGCTTATTACGAAAACAAAAAAAAAAAAACTGAATACTGAATACCAAAAGCACAGTGGCATATTGGTAGATTTCAAGAAGATTACGAGACTAAATTTACCTAATTTTTCTCTTATTCTCAAATCCATTCAGACAATCAAAGCTGGAAGAGAAAATAGGAGTATTTCTTTCACATTTTACCCACTTACAATTCTGTTCATTTCCATTTTTTTATATCAAGTTGTATATAAATATTGTTTTTTATAAAAATGTTGCCCTGTTTCTTTTTTTTTTTTCACCTTCAAACCATCGGTCTTGGATTTGTTGATCTGCTTTGTCTGAGTCTCTGACACAAGTTGGTGTTGATCTTTGTTCTTGAGCTACTCTGGGTCGCTTATAAGTTGCTCATGGCTGGAATTTCTTCAGTCAAAAGTCTACAGAGATAAAGATTGAATTTTTCTGAGTTGGGATTGTAAGAGTTTATGATCAGAAGAGATTGTTGAGGTGATAGATATATACTTTTGTATAGGTATATATCTTTTTGGGGTTCAATTTGTTTGGATTTTGATATGGGTGGATGTTTTCCTTGCTTTGGATCATCAAACGAGGATGGGAAAAATGGTGTTCAAGAATTGGTGAAGAAGGATTCTTTAAAGGAGGGCTCAGTTACTCAGTCTCATCATATCAGCAGAGTGAGTTCAGGTGAAGCCCTTTTGGGAATTCTTTTGCGTTTGATTGGTAGGTGTGTTTGGGTATGTTGAATTTTTGTTTTTATTTTTTGGGTTTTGTTAGTATCTTGATAATGGATTGTTGGTAAAGTGATCAGTTAATTTAATCTGGTTCATTGTGTTTGTTCGATTTTTTTATTAATTCAGCAGTTGATTGATTGTTTATAGAGGGAAATTTCTTTCTTTCTTTGCGTTTTATTTTGCGGTATGTCAATCTTACTAATGGGAGGGGGTCTTACAATGTACTTGGAGATCTACCTTATGTTATTGAATTTAGTATTAATTTCAGTTCTTTTGATAAGTCGAGCATGTAAAAGATTGGAGCTTTTATACTTACTGTCAGTAAACTGCAATGAAACATAGTAACAACCAAACTGACAATGCTGAACTTGGTTCCGAATATTCCCAACTCAACTTTTGGTGTCTTTGCATGTGATGGTAACTCAAAGGGGTGGAATATTATGAGTTGTGAGGTTAGATTGTTACACGAGTTGCTTTCCCCTGTAAAATGCTTAAAAGGTTATGTCTCACAAACATAATAACAATTTTAACCTGCCCTATACCATAATTTGGCTTATATTACGAGCTGGTTTGCTCCTCTGCTTTTCTGATTAGATTTATCTGATTTTCTAGATAAATCTAAATCCCGGGGGGCTTCTGATCTCAAGAAGGAACCCCCTCTTCAAAAAGATGGGCCAATGGCTCATATTGCTGCCCAGACATTTACATTTCGTGAGCTTGCAACGGCTACTAAGAATTTTAAGCCAGAGTGTTTGCTGGGTGAAGGTGGGTTTGGACGTGTATACAAAGGTCGCTTAGAAAGCACAGGACAGGTAAATTTTAGCATTGTTATTTATGAAATTTGTTTTTCTTTCAGTTTAAATCAATAATTAAACTAATTATATCTTCAGGTTGTTGCCGTAAAACAACTTGATCGCGATGGCCTTCAAGGGAATAGAGAGTTTCTAGTGGAGGTTCTTATGCTTAGCCTGTTACACCACCAAAATCTCGTGAACTTGATAGGTTATTGTGCTGATGGGGATCAACGCCTCCTTGTTTATGAATTTATGCCATTGGGGTCGCTAGAGGATCATTTACATGGTTAGACAGCTGATCCTTTTTTTTAATTCGTTATAGAATACACTTTTTATTTCGTCATTTAGTTGTCAAATTATATTTGTAGTAGTGTAAGCAGTAGCAAATTTGTTATGTTTTAGTGCATTACTGTAGGTGTGATGGTATTTGGTGCTAAATTTAGTTGTGGTGGTGATAAGTTTGGTAAAGGTGGTGTGTAGATCATTTTGTGTTGAATAGAATGGTGGACTGTTCTTGTTGCTTAGTTGACTTTAGTTGCTGAAAAGAGGTATTGTAAGTGTCTCATGTTGTTCGACTCGACTCTTTTGATAATCGACTCATTCGATACTCAATAAGTATCTTGTACCTTTTTCCCTTTTATATATGTTCATATGTTGACAATATATGAACAATATAATAATCTTTAATATTGCATGTATATGTTTATACTCAAGCAAAACTCGACACATGATATCGCGAACTACTACTCGATAAGCAATTGAGTCGAGTTTGAATTATCCTTAAACACTCGACCTGATCTGAACTCAGTATATTCCTTATCAAGTTGAGCTCAGGTTCTCTTGAGTTCACAGCTGCTTTTAGTACAAAAGTGTTAAAAATTACCACAATTTCTTATAATATTAAATTCAGAGCCTTCTGTTTTTCCCTGATTTATGATATAGAATATTAATTTTTTCAACCTTTGTGATTTGAAAACAATTTGATTTCAAGTCAGATGCAAGTTTTTAATTTTTGGTGAAAATATTCTACGGTAATGTATTGGATCACAAAACTACCTGTTTTACAAGATCTGTTCCGCATCTGTTTAATTTAAAATCCTCACACATTTTCTTTAGTGACGGTTGCTGTTTTTTGGATGTTCATGATGCATGAAGATATATACTACTATCTTGGGAGAATATTTGTGAGAGTTCAAAGGAAAGCAAGACGTGGTTTAAGAAAGAAAAATAAGATAAGCCATGCTCTATAGATAAATTTTGAGGGAATTACTGTACTATAACCATAAAGTCAGTGTTACTAAACTGCAAAAATTAGTATCAGCGTCAGTGAGGGAATATTGGTGGTTAAAAAGTCCCTGTTTAGTTTTGATTATTGGCTGGTGGAGGATTACTTCGTGGGCAATCATGATACGTTACGCTCGCCAATTCAAATAACCTTTAGCTTCATGAACCATTATCAGTTTCATACTTTCATGAGATGCAATCATATAGTATATAATAAAATAACTAATGCTACACCTCTTATCAGGCATATTTATAATTTCACTTTTTTTTTTTTTCTAAAATCGTGATTTAGCCGATGAATTTTCTTCACAAATTGAAATTTTTTTAGATTCCACGACTGATAGGTTTGGCGCTTCTATCATTTCCCCTGATTTACGACTGAATGTATTTCTTTGGTACTTGTTTACAGATCTTCCACCAAACGAAGACCCTTTGGACTGGAATACTAGGATGAAGATTGCGGCTGGTGCAGCTAAGGGATTGGAATATTTGCATGACCAAGCAAACCCTCCTGTCATATACCGAGATTTGAAATCGTCCAATATTCTTCTTGATGAGGGCTATCATCCTAAGTTGTCTGACTTTGGGCTTGCAAAACTGGGCCCTGTTGGTGACAAAACTCATGTCTCCACACGGGTGATGGGGACCTATGGTTATTGTGCTCCTGAATATGCTATGACTGGTCAACTCACATTGAAGTCTGATGTCTATAGTTTCGGAGTTGTCTTCCTTGAACTTATCACTGGTCGCAAAGCTATTGATAATGCTGGGTCTCATGGAGAGCATAATCTTGTAGCATGGGTAAGTAGTTTTCCCTTGATAATGTTTTGTTGAATTTTTCAATGGGGATCTCTTTCTATGATTAACTTTAGGTGATTAAAGATACTCCATTCCACAAAAAGAGTCTCATTTGTGAAATGTGTAAACTTTAATGATATATTTTATTCCATGTTTACCCCTAAATTTACCGAGTGTGTATTTAGTAGTGATGGCTTGATAGTGAAATTGTGATGTTAAACTTGAAGACATGTGTCATTTTATAATATCATCAATGGAAATGAAACTCTTTTTATAGTACAATTTTTTTGTTCGTAAATGGGTTTCTTTCCTTTTTCTTTTCCCTTTTTTAATGGACCATTGGTTTTTGTAGGCACGACCACTTTTCAAGGACCGCAGGAAGTTCCCGAAAATGGCTGACCCATTGTTGCAAGGTCGTTATCCAATGCGAGGACTATATCAAGCACTGGCAGTTGCAGCCATGTGTTTGCAAGAGCAAGCTGCTACAAGACCTTTAATTGGGGACGTTGTAACAGCTTTGACATATTTAGCCTCGCAAACTTATGACCCAAATGTGCTCATATCCCAAAGTAACAAAGTGGGTCCATCAACTCCTAGGAGCAAGGAAGATCGCCGGAGCACGGCAGATGGGGTAGATAGCCCAGGTCATTACGGTTCCCCTTCTGCACATAAGAACTCTCCTGATTTCAGAAAAAGAGACTCTGTTAGGGACATGAACTCTCATGCAGATTCACGAAATGGTGAAACAAGTGGTGGGTCGGGGAGGAGATGGGGTGTGGATGAAGTAGAGCGTACGGAGTCTCAAAAAGAAAGCCCTCTTAGTGCAGGAAGAGCAAGAGAATCGCTACGGAATCGAGATTTAGATAGAGAACGTGCAGTAGCAGAAGCAAAAGTATGGGGTGAGTATTTGAGAGAGAAAAAGAGGGGTGGTATGGGTAGTTTTGATGCTACAAATGAGTAAATATGCTAGAACCCTGAGATTTGTAGCGCTATTGTGCCTTCTGAGGGTGATAAAGAAAGAGAGGAAAATATATCATTCTTGATGCTTTACAAACATGTGATAAAGAGGAGAAACAGCTAAAGATTGCACCGGAGAGAGGTTAGTGTTGTAATTTATTGTTGGTGACCTCATTGTATAATGTTTTTATGTAACATGTTGATCTTTGTAATTAAACTTGACTGGTAGGATATGAGAAATTGGGAGAATGCCTATTTTTTGCTTGCCGGATGTTGTTTTGCATGAGGAACCCATTGTTGTATTATTATTACCTCTTGAACTGTCATATAGTTCAACATGTATATGAATTTATGAGTTGATCATGTTTTCGGCTTATAGAAAGAGGCGTTTGATGTGCATACGTCGACTCGTGCATAAAAGAGCCCATAATTTTTGATGAAATTATGAGGTGCCTGCTAGGCAGTTTGTATTTGTCAATGGCGCTGGGCAGTGTGTATATTTGTCCAGTCGGAAGATATCACTGTAATTATCTCTCTTTTGTACCGTGGATTGATTTATGTTAGCGTAGTCGGTTTACAAAAGTGTTACAATGTAAATTACAAATATTACTCCCTCCGTTCCGTTATATTAAGATTATATTTTCAGAATGTTTGGTTTAAATTTGGTGATGTGATTTGTCATTTTAAATGAGTACGTGTATGTTCCATATTATTATTAGATGAAAAGAAAAGAGTGGTTTTGGAACGAAATTTTTTGTAGAATGTAACTCTTACAGTAAGTAAGGTAGGCAGCTGGTCCCTCGGACGGGTACAGTCCGGATTAGAAGAGTCGCTCTTTGCAGGTCTGGCAATAAATTGAACTTAATTAGAGTCGTACGGTCTGCAGTTGGCTTGGCTACCAATTGGCTAGTTGCATACGATATAAGCAGTTATAATGGTTAGGAATCAATTCATAATTGCTCAATTAAATTTTTTTATCTAAATTTGATTTAAAATATTAACAAATTTAATGTGAATATATTTTTAAATTCAATTAATTACTCGAATATTACCAAATTATTTTCTATTCAATGCTGCTCACTAAAAATCTTAAAATTATTCAAATTCAATTCGTACTAAATTCAATAATTAAATTAAACATACATAAATTTTATTTTAAACTCAAATAATACAAATAAAATCTAAACAAACAAATACTCGATTATATTTGTTTACACCCCAAACCCCAACATATACCACCGACAAATGACTCCGTACTTCATAATTCCACCTCATACAAAATTATGAAATACAGAGCCATTAGCTTATAAGAAAATGTAGTGGCTTTATTGTGGTGCGGATCGGGTGCTATGCCATCTCACACCCGCGCCATACGGTAATTTAGTGGTCAAGACGTTAGCCAGTCCTAAGTAAGCTTCAACTAAAATGATATAGTGTCTACCTTGTTAGGGAAGAGCTGGGAGAAATAATTTAAATTATCACATCATCTTACTAAACTTGCTTCCTCCAGAGTGTAGGTATAACAATAATACCAGATTAGTCACCACAGCAACTTCACCATGAATCCGATACATAGTTTAGTGAGCAGTGCTCTGTATCTCATCATCTAAAAGTATTAAGTGCAAAAGCTAGGTTAAATACTGAATATCATTCTTTTTCCGAACAAAAAATGCAGTACAAAAACTACAATCGCTCAGTCGATAATCAAGATAGCATCCATCAGAAGGAAAACAAATGCTCCAGTCTCATTTTCTCTTCTTTCCCTGAAAGATGACAATAACAGCAATGGTTCAGTTACTAATTAACAACCTTATCAGAAGCAACAGTAGGAGCATCCTATAATAAAATCACAAATAGAAAGAAATACATACCGAGCTCACGTAATCATCCATCAATTGTTGCTTCCTCTTCTTCGTAGTGGAAGGTGGGCTCTCTGCCTGCCTTGTCGATGCACGCTTTGATGGTGTATTGTTCTGTCAAAAAAACTAAGTTAAAAGGGGGAAAAGAACAGAGAAATCAAGAAAATGCTCAAATAAGGAAAGGCCAGGACACAAAAATATCAAAAAACGTAAATTACTAAAGCAATACTCCATTCCAAAATTTAATAGCACTTTTTACTTTGAAAAGTGATACGAATTCATTCAATTGCAATCAATGCAATTCTTAAATATTTGAAAAGGAGTATTAG
The DNA here is from genome assembly GCA_032359685.1 of Pittosporum tobira. Classification (NCBI taxonomy): domain Eukaryota; kingdom Viridiplantae; phylum Streptophyta; class Magnoliopsida; order Apiales; family Pittosporaceae; genus Pittosporum; species Pittosporum tobira. Next base: position 7,175 of record JAUMHB010042247.1, read on the forward strand.
CTACAGAAACACAAATTTTTCTAAACTCAAAATCACTTCATCATGTTAGTTCTGAATTTGAAACATGTCAAATTGACTTTTCAAAAGTCAAATACAATCTTATACTTTCAAAAGTCAAATTGACCCAAATAAGGATAAAGCATCTACTACCAAAAGCACAAACCTTGGCAAGTTTCTTCTCTTTGCGAGCCTGTCTTTCTCTCTCATCATATTCTTGGTTTTCCTTCTCCACCAACCGAATGAGTGTATCACATCTCCTTGCAAGCTCTTGGGTAGTGCGGGACTTGACAAACCAATCAAAGCGAAACAGAGGTGAAGTACGGAATGCTGCTTTCAGCTCATCCCAGTTCCCGTACCCAAGTTTGTGAACCATGCATATCTGTACAAAATACAACGGACAAATGTAAGATATCAAATTTCCCAGAATGGACAAATGTAAGATATCAAATTGCCCAGAAGAGAAATGTTAATGCTCAAAGATAACAAAAACAATTAAGTCTCACCATAAAACGATCGCATTCTTCATTGTACAACTTCCCTTTGTTCTGACCATACTGGATCTTCAATTCCATCCAAGGATTCTTGTAACGGTCCAACTTCTTCCCAATCGCTTTCATGATCTCATCCTTACGGGAAATTCTAGCCTCTCCTCGTTCAATATTCTTGATGATCCTATCATAATCTGGAGACAGCAAATTTAGATAATCATTTTAAAAATCGCTGTCTGAAATCTGTAAGAGTATGCATGTAACTTTCTTTTACCTACCAAGGAAAATACTAAAATGGCATCTTAGAAAGCGTAAAAAAAAATATCACTCCACTGTGGAAGCCTCGCTAATGTAGTGCTCAAATAGTTGAAACATTATAAATTTGTATGTAGAAACTACTACAACTCAATTAGACTGTAAAAATACTCGCTTACCATTTAACTCCTTGTATCTTTCTTTAAAAACTTGAGCATATCTCTCGACTTCCTCTGTTTTTCGTTCCATTTCAGAAGCAATACCTACCACGTCATTCCGACCATACTTCTCGCAAGCCCTAAGGAAAGTATTGAAATCTCTTCTACTCCATGTTGAAAAGCCCTACAATTAAGGAGATGTCAGGGTAAGATGAAAAAAACCCTTACAGTATTCATGAAGCTACCCACTGACCTCTTCCAACAATTGCTCCTTTTCTTCCTGCTCTTCGGCAGTCAAAGGGTCTCCCACCTCTAGATAATCAATGCCCAGTTAGGATACTGCCACAAAAAAGAGCTGCTTGAAAACAAACATACAAGAATAGAAGCCAACAAACCTTCAGGTTCATCAACGTCTATAGAGTCCTTTAACTGGTTCTTTTGATGTGTCTGCTACAAAACATAAAAAGGTGTTATCAATCAAATGGAGAACTTTGCACAAAAATACCGGATGTTTAAAAAAAATTTGTATAACCACAGCAAATTACACACCATAAGATACCGAACTTCTTTTTCATACAACTCACTTAGCCTGTGTGTATTGAAGAACTGGAAGTCATGCCTAAATAAGACACACCAAGAAAATAACTGATGAGACAAATGGAATTGGTCCAACAAAGACGAAAGAAAAAGCAGGTAATACATATTGAGGGAATTGAATACAGTAGCTCTAGTCCAACAATGAAAACAGAAAGGGTTAAAACGCTTACAGCTGAGGCATGCGTGGAATTCGAGGCTCTTTTGGTCTTGCTGGACCACTTTGGCGCATCGTTTGCTTGAAGTATTCAGATTCTGAGTAGCTGATAACAAATAATAGAAGATTATACTTTAACTAATAAGGATATAAAATTAAAATTAAAATTAAAAAATTAGAAAAGTTAGTCAGTGGTAAAATAATTACTTGCGTTTCCTCTCTCTTTTTGGCGGTTCAACCCAGTTATCACTAACAATCTTCTTGAAATCAACCTTGTTTTCTTCCTATCACCATGAGAGAGATGATTAGACACAACTAATTGTGTCGTACATTTTGAAGCAAAAAAATAATGAACATGTAAAAGATGCTACTACCGTTTCATCATCAAAATCATACACATCAGCAGCTGCAAAAAAGCCAAGTAATTTCATTTAGGGTCAATTATTCTGAAAAGAATAAACCATATGTAGCATATAGATATTGTATACACAACAATTCACATAGTACCATCCATTTTAAATTTGATGGCATCTTCAGTAAATTTCTTCATCTTGGCATCAAGCTCAGCAGTTGCTTCCTCTCCTTTAGCAATGATCCTGTCTATATCCTCATCTGTGATTGTGCTATCCTTGGAACTGAAAACCATTTCAGCACCAAACCTCACCATTTGCAGGAGTTCATCTTTGTTAACAGCTGCACAACCAACCATAGAGGTGAAGATATTATTCACGAGTATTACAAATAGTGAAAAGGGGAGCTACATGACTGCTTACCTAAGAAGGTAAGCAGTCCTGCATTTGTGGCTGTACATCTTGTACTAACTTTTGTACCTTAATTTTAAAGGTACAACAGTTAATGCATGCAGTACACCTGCCAATGCAGGACTGCTTAACTTACTAGATAAGCAGTAATGTCTCTGGATAGCAGTACACAAACTACATACTCTTTTGCTCAGCTAGTCGTCCTTGTTGGATAACCAATGCATCAAGTGCAAGCTTTTTATAAGCTCTCTCAATAACTTTCTCCTCAATAGTATACTGTTCACGCAATTACAGTAAAAAGAATTAGATAACTGCATAAATTTATAAGTAGACATTGCTGTATATAAGGAAATAGGAGAACCTCGGTGCAAAAACGGAAAACTTGAACTTCTTTCTTTTGCCCAATCCTGTGAGCACGGTCCTGAGCCTGCAAATCAACTTGTGGGTTCCTGCAATGTGAAGATGGGATTCAGCAAAGTTCTATATAATATGCTGACATCATAAAATGGGATTAAGAAAATATAATTTAAAAAATAAATAAATAAATAAAACCCACCAGTCACTATCATATAGAATAACAATATCCGCAGTAGCCAGATTAATTCCAAGGCCTCCAGCTCTAGTTGATAATAAGAAGACAAACTTCTCGCTTCCCGGCTTATTGAAAGCATCAATAGAAGCATCACGATCATCACCCCCAGTATTTCCATCAATCCGGCAATACTGATATCCACGATACATCAAGTAGTCTTCCAATATGTCCAACAGTCTTGTCATCTCAATTATTTAAACCAATTATAAAAATGTCAATCCAAGATTGTAACAAAAAAGATAAAGTCACATTATGATGGATATCAAATCAATATTCAATACACTGCAACATGATATTTAAAGGTCAAAAGGAAAAATAATAAAACAAAATAAACCTGCGAAAATATTAGAACCCTTGAATCACGCTCTCTCAGCTTTGGAAGTAACTTGTCCAGTAGAACCATTTTTCCTGCATCAAACAAATTTATTAGGAAATCATTTATTCTCATAGGCAATTATGATTAAAAAACACCTAAGCTTCAAATAGACATATATAGCCTTACCAGCACTAGTTACAAGATGATCTCCCGTGGTATATGGAGGGCCAGGTTCAGCACCTTGGAAAAGATATGGGTGATTACAACATTTACGCAGCTGCATTGCTATATTTAGAAGGCGCTTGCGCTCTCCACCAGCATTTACAACTTCAAGATCTTTCTGCAATAAAGCCTTGTAATACTGTTTCTGCATCTGGGACATACCGACTTTGAGAATTGTTTCCTTCTTAGGAGGCAAACCTTTCTCAACATCTGACTTCAACCGCCGTAGAAGGAATGGTCGAAGAACCTACAGGTTTTAGAAGTAAAAGATTTTGTTAGATGAAAATATTAAATCAGACAAGGTTACAAGCAAATATAGGAAAATATAAATTACCTTGTGAAGCTGTTGAACAATCTCCTCCTGATCGTTTTCACCGGAAATTGCAAACCACTCATCAAATGTTTCAGCTGAGCTAAAGATCTCTGGGAGTAGAAAATTTAGAAGAGACCAGAGTTCATGAAGATTGTTCTGCACATTAAAATTGATAGAGGTAAGATAAAAAGAGAAGAGCATAAGGTAATTTGTCAGGGGAAGATGATAAAAATTAGCACATAACCGGATAAATAGAATATGCAACTTACAAACGACATCCCATTGATCCTATTTCATGACTTTTCATGGTATTAAAGTTGTAGTAATATTTTTTTCTGGACAAATAGAAGTGACAAGGCAACTAGCCAAGTGTGCTTACCCAAAAAATACACATAAAAAATGAAAATAGTACCTGAAGTGGAGTCCCAGTTATAAGCAGGCGGTAATTAGTACTGAAGAGCCTCATGGTTTTTGAAAGAAGTGAATTTTCATTCTTGATCCGATGTGCTTCATCAATTATAATGTAGCGCCAGCTAAAGCGGCGCAAGGCAGTCTTCTCTTTGATTGCCATTTCGAAACTTGTGACACAAACGTCAAACTTCCCGGCAGCTAGTAGTTCTTCGCGTATGTATCTCTGGAGGATTAAAATTTTAGAATTAATTAATCCAATAACCACAAGATAGAGATAGAGGGAAGGGATGATAACTAAGCATACAAAGCAAAGAGAAATTACCCGTTCATCGGGATTTCCAAGAAATTTGACAGCACGTAAAATAGGGCAAAAACGCCGAATCTCATTCATCCAGTTCCCAAGAGTAGATTTTGGAGCAACAACCATGTGAGGACCAGTTATTCCTCTAAATTCGTGCAAATAGCCAAGTAAGGAGATGGTTTGTAATGTTTTACCGAGCCCCTGGACAACAACAATCATATCAAGCAACAAATGATATAATAACAGTATATATGCTTTCAATCCAAAAAGTAGTTGCCCCATTGGTATAGGGCAAAGGATGTTAAAGGTCTCGCAAATTCAGAGCATACCATTTCATCTGCAAGGATTCCATTTATCCCATTTTCATATAATCGTATAAGCCAATTTAACCCCGCAAGTTGGTAATCCCTCATCTTCCCCTGAATACCTGCAGAGGACAGGTTGGGGAAAAAATAAAACTTTCATTCTTCAGATTAAATAACACCTTAATCTGCAGAGGACTCTGCCTAAACAAAATTTCTCAATATTCATTTCCATCAAATAAAAAACTCTCAAAAATGATCTAGCAGTGTTGCCTATAAAAGATAATGGATCAATATGTTTAAAAGTGGCATCTGAATAAGATCACCAAAGATATTAAAGAATCGATCAAAAAATATCAAATGGCGGCAATCAAATCATCTTTAGCCGACCAACAACCGAAATGAAGAGAAATACAGGCAGAACAAAAATCAACACACCATTCAATAAAACATGACATCAATGTTAATGTTGAATTCTATATATCACAAATACAATTCCAAATATAGCAATTGATCTAAACAAAAACAACAAACACCAGAAGTCGGACAGAAAGCTATGTAAAACTCTTAAAAATTCAGTAGCGCTGCTATAAACAGAATTAATTACATCCAGGTAACATTAATAGTTTAAAAACTTGTTAAAAACAATCTTAACTCTACATCAAGTAAGATTTAAAAGCACTCTATTGTACAAATTTACAACGGTATAAAACAAAACTGAACAAAAAGAAAGTTCCAAAAGAAGGGAAAATGCAAAAAGCTGTTAAACCAGTTTTAAAAACTATTACTAGAGATTATACAACCCGGCAATACTTCATTATTTTGCTCACTGCTAAACTAATCACTAATTCATAGTTTAAAAAGAAAGGGAAAACTTACAAGAGGGCTGTACTAGCAGCCGTGTGTTTCCTCCAGCTTCTTCCTCCTTGAGACATTCTTCATCTTCTTCTTCTTCTGTGAGTTTTGATGCATGACGACCCCTGAATCATAAGGAGTAGACCATTATTCAACATACTGGAAGTTCGATTGTATATGATTATTGACAAGCAGATAATTTCATTACCAGTGCCAGATGGGGCAAACCCAAATTACACACATACAACATTATAAATGGGTTAACCCAATTCGTAATATTTTTAATTGTACATCATAGATCATAGAATTTATATATGCATCTCTAATGATCAGTTTATCGTATGTAATTCAATAAGGTTAAATGGTGATTGTCGACTGTCATTTTTACTTTTGACAGTTGAATTAGAAACCATGGGAAAGACTTGTACAATATACAATGTATATACATCAACATAAAAATAAATGAAAGCCTGTTATGTAATGCATGCACGCTACGCTTCTATTTTGATGCTCATGAGATGTAAAACAAGTGAAACAGTGTAACTTTCAGAAAAGTGTGAGCTATATGACGCAATTAACATTTATAAATTTCCAATGGGGGTGAGAATCATACTTTCCCTTCGTCTTCTTCTGAGTAGACTGGTCACCTTTGGCAAAGTGCGCAAATATCTCCGTTTGCTGCAAAAGATACTTCAAACGCCCCTTTCCCTTGTTGTTCTGCATTAAAAGGATAACATTATCTTAGATTCCACATTTATAGCTATATCACAAAACAGAAACGGTTGGTTTGGTTGGCTACCACTGAGTTAACTCAGTTGATCTAACCAAGTTGACCATCTCACTAATCCATAAAAAGTAAATATATTTTGCAACTTTTAACCTTCTCCTGTTTGTATACCATGTACATGTTCGACGACACGGTCAAGACATCTCACTACAAACAACACCACATTAACTACACATTAATTAGTTGACCATGTATCGACACATTAATTAGTAGAACATGTATTGACAAAAAAAAAAAAACAACAGTTACCTATCAGCACATGTACGAAGTTAATAATACGTGTATCTATTAATCTTTCCAAATCTTCCTTGAACCAACTTGAAACAGAAGGATTCCCATCTGCTCCCAAAATTTGCAGAAATTGTCCAAAAGAGGAAGATCAGAGATGGACGAGGAGTACAGAGCAGTTCTATTTCAGGAATCATGTAGGACATAAAGGAAAGTTCAATCATGAATTTTTGGTGTTTGAATTCAAATTCAAACCCGACAGAAAGCTCTGAAAACCATGATCCGTACTCCTCAACCCTGATGTTGTCAAAGAACGTCGTCATATTGTCTCTGACAATGAGGTATTTCATTTTCTTAGTATGTCTCCTCGATTTGTTTTGGTTAACGATACTCTTGGTGTATCGAGATAATATTTCAAATTAATTGATTGATGGTTGATTTTCATTGTTAAAATTTGAGGATCTTTTTAGGTTTACAATGTTTTCAACAATTAGGTTTTCCCCTTTAATTATCATTTAGTTTATTGTTTTTCAAATTTGATATACATAGATTCTTATCAAAATAAACACAACTCCAAAAACAAATGTGCATCGGGATCAGATACCACATTGAATACAAATAAGAGAAGTAGAACAGACCTACAAGTGTGATTACCAAAAATAACCCGCTGAAACTATCATTAAAAATTAAATAGGGGTTTCCGGGAAACGCACCATATCAGCATCAATAGCAGCATTTTGTGCATCCAATATTTCTTGTATCTTTTGTTTCTTCAATCTCTGCATCTCCCTTAGCCTCGCCTTTTCACTCTTGCTTATTTCACCATTAACCTCTACAGCTTCATCCTGAAAATTTAAATTGAATGTGAATTAACAGGACAGGAAAACACATAGGGGAAAAATACTCAAATTATACCTGGTTAAAAAATAAAGGTCCCATTTTGAGTTTAAGAAGTTAATTCATTCATGGAAATCAACAAACTTTACACTCTTCAGCATTGCATTGACTAAAGTAAAACGTATTAAAACCAAATTTGAATACCCCACAAATTGAATTTAAAATGGGAATCCAAAATTTTCACCACTCAAACTTAGGTATAAGCTAAAAACCCTAGCAATTACACTGCTACTACGCCCAATGTACGCTTAACCAATCAAAAAAAAACCGAGATCCAATAAACCCTAACATAAAGACCTACTATCAAAGTATACTTTCAGATCTAATACAAGATTGAAAAAAAAACGTCAGAGAGCAAAATCGAGCATTCACCTCATTATCCTCTTCCTCCTGCTCACCGCCTGAGGCGTCTCCGTCATCCTCGTCAGAATCTGCAGGTCTCGCCACGGCTTCGAGCTCTTCCTCGTCTTCCTCTTCGATCATCTCACCACCGTCGTTGTTGACTGGCTCTTCCTCCGACGAATTCGAGCCGTTCGATAGTGACTCGTCCGAGGAGTCCTTCGGTTTAGAGAGCTTCGCCATGACTTCGAAGTTCGGAGATCGAAGAAGGGTTCCGAAACAAGGGTTCGAATGGAGAGAGCAGACACGGACCGACCTTCAAATAAGAGTCCTTTTTCACATAAGAGAAATGTGAATTAATAAATAAAAAGTATATAGCATCTTATTTATATAGCAGGTTGATAGATAATAAATTAATAATTAACAAAGTTTAAATTGGTGTAGGAGAAATTATGGATTTTGGATTTTGGAGAAATAGTGCTTGGGAATCTCCCGCCTGTTGTGTGAAGAGCGGCTTCCCGCCATTGGGCGGACATTGTCGGCCTTAAAAGGTGGGCCAAGCCCGCTTAAGACATTGTATCAATGGGCTCCTCCATTTTTGTGTGCCTTCCTATTTTGTTGGTTTTGATCCATATAATTCTAAGCTGTTCATAAAATTTTAATTAAAATATTAAGTTTTTTTTTCAATATCAATATAAAGAAAAGTGTAGAATCTTGCAATCATTTTTCTTTTTTGTTTCTTAAATTAAACCAGATAGAACAATGAGTGGTGCATGACTAATATAGGTGTTGATTGTTGGTTTCTACGAGGTTGTAGGTAGGTATGTGTGACAAAGATCTATTTGACCTTGCTGTTTGGCAAAAAATTGGCAAGTTGATGGGCAGCATGGCTTACCAATGTGGGGCATATGCTAAGTACGACTCCTTAAACTTACTCAATGTTTACTGTTGTCACTTTGAGATTTCTACTGAGCACTACTATAGGGGAGGGGAGGTCAGTTGGTGTCAAAAATCCATGTATGACTCCTCAAATATAGGTGATATCTAGTGTTGGCACTTTGGTTTTTCTATTAAGAACTACTATGGGGAGGGGTCTGTCATCAAGGTCGGGTAAGGCCTTTGGCATGAAGCTTGGGCACAATGATAAGCAACATGGGACAAACTTGTGGACAATGTAGGGCAATTATTCACATAGTGTTTAGGTGATGCAACATTTTCTCCCGAGTTAGCTTGTGGCAGCTCACTTAGTGGCTTGACGGAAATTATGTCCAGTACCTTAGACAAGTGTTAAGACTTGGCTAAATATTTTGGGGCAAATGTTTAGCCCGTGCATGACATGGTGAAGTATGCTGATTAGTATGGGCTATGGTCTTCTTGGTGATGGACTTGGCACGCCAAAATAGCGGACTGAAAGTTGGCTAAAGCACAATTTTGTTGGGCCCGGGATTTTACTTAGTTGTGGGCTGATTGGAAATCTATGTGGGCAAGTGTGTCATGCTGTGAAAGGCTTTCTGAAATGTTTGACAGTTGCTAGCTTAGATGAGACAAGGCAGTTGGGAGGTTGGACAGTTTTGGCTCAAATGCTAATTTGTGGGGCAATTTATTAACTACCGCCTGAACTTGTATTTTATAGGCCATTATATGCACAAAAATGGCAGAACCTTGTATGTGAGTTATGCAAGCATTGTAAACTCTGTGTAATCCTTTATTGAGTGAAAATATAGAGGTTGGACATTGTCTGTAAATTATTTGTGTTGCTTGCATTTAAAACATTGTATGTGTGCATGTGTTACGGTTGACTAAGTTTGGGGTGAACTTAGGCCATCACAAGTCTTTCTAGACAGCGAAAAATTATAGCCTAAGTTAAGACTATGACAACATGTTTCTCAGTCTGATACATTTCGGATTAGAGTCGCCCTGGCAGCCTGGCAAGTTTGGCATTAAATTGAACTTAATTGGAATGAGGTGAAGACGAATAAAATCGGATTGGGCCGAGCATTCATTTTTTTTTTTTTTTGGGTAAATTAGGAAATTTTACATAGCCACAAAATGAATTTTTTTTACTTTACCCGCAAGAATATGAGCATCCATTATAAGAGCTTTACGAACTTTAATTAACACACATTGTTCAAAACTATGGGTAATACATATATTATATGAAGCGATAGCCAAAAATAGTGAGTTGTAAGCTGGATAGTCCCTTAGTAGATCATACAAAATTTGTGCATCCATCCGGAATAACACGTTTTGCAAACTAGCTTCATATGCCCATATTATTGTTTGCTTTAAGCCTTCTATCTTTGCCTGCAATAATCAGTTTGCCTTGATAAGTAAACCAATGCCAAAGTTTGGTCTTCTTTTTCACCATCATATTGCTGTCGTTTATTTAGTAACATCCCAACCACCATCCACATATAGTAAGTTATTAAAGTAGTAGATATGAAGAAATACCCTCACTTATTTCATATGTAAAATTTTGGGGATAAAATTTCTGTAAGGAAAGGGTCTTGTGAGAACCCGAATTTATTAATGAATGTTTATTGGTATAATTTTTTTTTATTTAATGAATGTATTTTTTACATTGTTATATTCCAGACAATTGATTTAAAATAAAAAATATCGTGACCAAGGACATTTTGGTCATTTTGATAAAAGTTATGACCAAGGGCATTTTGGTTATTTTGACAAAAGATATGTTCAATGACATTTTGGTCATTTTTGATAAAAGTTATATTTAAGGGCATTTTGGTTATTTTGATAATAATTTCAAAAAATGTTCAAATTCATAAAATGATCAAAGATTTTGAATTACTCGGAAAAATAGTGATACGAAATGTTGTTCGATTTTCGTTTTGACCTAGTCTCGGGACGACATTAAAACCGAAGCGTCGTTTGGAAAAACGGATAGCGCCGTTGAAATCGGAGCGTGTCAAAATGTGGATATAGAGTATATTATCGATATACTTTTACTTTTGAAAATAAAATATTATTTTATTAAAATAATTATTTTTACGAAAACCGAGACAAAAAATATCAAATTTCCAGTTGAAAATTTGTACAGTCAGCTCATGTGATCTGAGCCACGTGGACCAATCAAAGTTAGACTGTAAGAACCCAATATTTTTAACATGTTATGAAATTTATTTATCTTTAACAGTATGGTATTTTGGGGATAAAATAAA
>JAUMHB010042258.1:0-15802 GCA_032359685.1 Pittosporum tobira
AATTATTGTGCTATAATTAAAACGGAGTTACAACAAATGTTCTAACAAAAAACAGAATATTTTGTTATCTTTCAAAACAGACATCATGGTACATTCATTTTTGAGATTCTCAATGGAACCCGTAAGCTTCTTTCGAGCCACCATCAACAATGCAGCATGCTCTGCTATTTTTCCGTCCATAGCACAATGCATAAACTCCTGTTGAACATTCTCCAGCTTAGTATGCCCGACAAGCAACCCAATGGTCTCCAGCTGATGTCGCTACAACAAGTTTAATAATAGTCATACAGCACAGATTAAAAAAAAGAAAAACAAAAATAAAAATTACTATGGTGTAGATAAACATACCAGAGATGGTTGGCATAGAATAAAAATGACCTTATAGATAGATACTTCGAGATCTGATGCTCTCAGCAGATGTTTAACCTTATCACCGGGAGAGGAAAAAAAATAAATAAAGGTAAGAATTAAGAGAAAAGAAAAAGTATTGATATTACAAGGAATGATATGTGTTTAGTTGCTCAACGGAAAGAGAAGGGAAAATAAAAATAATGAAGATAACAATCAATAATCTACCTCATGCTTAGCAGTGCAACAGTTACAGGAAGCTTGCTTTCATATTTCAGATAAGAAGAAGTAGAGCATCTTTCATTCGTTGGAGCATTATAGAAAACAAATAACTCTGTCATACGAGGAATCCCGTACATGGCACCAACATAAGTAACTGGCAATCCCCTTTCACGTGGCATACCTAAATCTGAAAAAATAGGTTCATTAAACTCATCCAAGTTTTTGTTGAGAATGGCATGAGCACACTTGTGTGCTTTCCAGATGCAAACACAGGTCAAAATCAATCGCAAAGGAAGGTTCACACGAGCATAAAATTGTGTGCCATCCAATACATCTCTAATGAAATCAAGAAATTCATCCTCGTCGTCTCGAGAAAGGATATCCTCAAGTTCCATACCATATTTAGTATTGCCCAGTACTTCGCTTATAAAAAAACTGGAGACAGGAAAAAGTTGACAAGGTTAGAGGGTCGAAATCAAGATAGCCCAAGAAGTGGATATTATTAATGAACAAATTAGTTTAGGAGTAGTTCATTGAGATTTTACCTCTAGCAACGTAAGATTTACATTTATTTTAAGGTACAATATGAATTGCAAGTGATGCTATAATCTCTAACATGATTACTCAACTAACTAATTATTTCAGTGGTATCCGAAAAAGATATACTCTCTGTGTTCTAAAATATAAAAGTAAAATGAATATTTATTTTTTTCCAAAACATAAGAGCAAAATGATTTTTCTAACACACCCTTCACTGTAATTTCATTTATTTTTTTCACATGCCCCTTCCTTTACACTTTCTCTCAAAAATCTTTCTATAATCACTCCAGACTTACCAAATTATCTCCTATTAAGTAATCTATGTGCGTGATGTAAAAACTTCTTTTACTCTTGCAATCATAATTTCTCTAAAATCTTTGTGCGTGATGTAAAAACTATTTCTGCTTTTGCAATCATAATTTTTCTATAACAATGTTTGTTTTGGTATGTCCAAAAATGGCTATACTTAAAAACGCACATAGATAATCTATAAAGAGTGACCTCTAACAATTTTTGCAACTCAATAAGTAAATATTTTTTTTTAGTCTTAAACTTTTTTCCTCTTATATTTTGGAAGAGAGAGTATTAGCAGAAGTTCGATAGAAAATGTGCAAAGAAAAATACACATACCCCAAGAACCATAACAACTGCAAGTCGATCTGCACAACACAAATCAAATCATCGATATAGCTAAAGAAGTAAAATAAATCTCTATATGTGTCTTTGATAGCTAAAGGCAGCAAATTATAGACAGGTTTTTTAACAATATCAAAAAGAATCTAGGAATCGGAGGTTTTCAAAAAATAACCATGCATATCACTGCCTATATATGTTTAACAATATATAATACTAGTAAATCAGAACAGGCAAGTGGCATCCATTCGAAATTTAAATTGAAGTTTTTCATGTTTTTCTTCATAGCGTAGAACTGAATATTTTATCATCTGAAATCAGTTTACATGTTAGTGAAGCCAATTGTTTCATATAAATTAAAAACAAACAAACAAACAAACAAACAAACAAACAAAAGCAAAAAACTGATGCGATATTTTATAATTAATTAATAATAAAGGATTTTTTATTCAAATATTTTTCTAAGAATATCTGTTTAGATATAGTCTAACAATACCCAAATTTTTGGAAAAAGAGTGTGAGCATATTGGTAGCAAGAAGTATGTTTCTTAAAACATCCATACTCACATTACTATGTGCGTTTTTAGTATGAATATTGGAGGTAGAAGTGGAGGTAGGGCTGCTGCTACCAGGGAGGGGAATGCAGAGGTTCGCCCACTTCCTGCAATCAGAGACATCGTGAAGGCTGTCATGTTCTACTGCTGAGGAGATTTGCCTTTCACTTTTCTAGGTTTATTTAGGATGGTTATAATCATGTCTGAAACTTAGAAAAATTTTGATAAGTTGAAGATAGGAGTGGTTTTTGAACTAGTTCGTGTTTTGTTGAAAATTCAAAACAGGACCAAATTAAAAGCCTCAAACAACAAATACTGAAACTCCTGCCCAATCTTATGAAAACAAACTTGGGTATTCAGCACATCTTTTACAGTCGCGCTAACTCCAGTTGGTCTCTCTTAAAATATACTCTTCATTCCTCAAGAAGCAATTAATACTCAATTTTCAGAATTAGGGATAATTTTAATAAGACAAATAATATTTATAAATAGATGTCTGATTTCAATTTTCATGCTTCCTCCGTCCTAAAAAAGATGACATAAATATTTGATACTTTTCTGACATGATATATATGTTCTATATATTTTAAATATACTTGTATGTCATATTTTTTTATATATCAAAAAATAAGTTTAAATATATTTATAAATTTATTTTTAAAGTGTTTTAAAATCCGTGTTCATAAATAAGTCAAAAATCTTGACCCTTTTTTAGAACAAAAAGAGTATAAAATAAAATTTATAAAATATATTTTTTTAGCAATAAAACGAAATTTTATTTAAGGCTATAAATAAAATCAAACGGTTCAAAATTTATTAGAGATCGCTCGGTTAAAAGCTTGATTCGAGTTCAATTCGAAATATTAATGAGTGAAACATGAACACATTTCAAAGTTCCATAAATTATTTGGACCTTATCAAATTATTTTTTTGTATTAATGTTCGATGGTATTAGCTCAAAATTTTCAAATTACTCGGATTCAATTCGTACTCGGTCTTGATTTTATAGTTAAACGAGACATGCACAAAAATTTATTTCAAAATTGTTAAATATACAATTAAAATCTGAGCACGTCAATATTCAATTCGTTCGACCTCATTTGCGCCCCTAATTTTATTTATATTTATTATTTTAAATAATAAATTATAATCATCTCGACAATGCCAAAAGACCTCCCCCGAGATCCAAAGCAGCCACCATATCCGGCAACCGTCGACAGGTCCTACGGGGTTGGATCTAATTCCTTTCGGTCGAAACAAAGCTGCTATAAACACAACTTGGAATTTTAAATCTAACCCAACCAACACAGTAGATTTCAGGCCACATATGGTGGGTTCAACATGAAGCCTAGATCAAATGATTTAAACCAAATTTTTAATGGTTGAATTACCTGAATCCGGCATAGAACTTGGTTGCCCTAGCCACTCTCCTTCTCCCCGTTCTTTCTCAGCATTTGAATCAAAATTCTATTTATGTAACTGCTGAGCTGATGCCACGTGCCCTCCATGAATGACACATGACCACATGCGTAGTCTGCTAAAAATAACTGACGGTAATAATAAAATCAAAAATGTTAGACATTTTGACGTCGGAACGAATTCGACAAATATATACTATAATTTTACGATGATTATAACCTGTCACCGTGAGATGAGATGATGTAGGAAAACTCTAAACAAAATAGACTCTTTTTGGTATAATTTATAGAAAAAAAAATTGATTTTAAAAAGTAACATTTTTTTAATTTTTTTTAATTTTTGCAAAAAAAATTTGTATCTCATTGTTCTAAACAATTCGGTCAGTTTTCTATTAGCTCAATAAATGATAATTTGTTCCAATAAGTAGTTCCAAATAGGGTTTTAATCACAAAAAAAAAAAATACAAAAACAAAAAAAAAGACAAAACAAAACAAAACAAAACAAAACAAAACAAAAAAGACAAAAAAAAAAAAAAAACTCAATAAAAAAAACCAAAAAACAAAAACTAGTTTTTTGCAAAAATAATTTGAATCTATTATAATTCATGACAAAATTAATCTAGTAACACTAAAACACTCAACCATAGACTCATAGTTAAGTTACACTAAAGTAATGTCTTACGTGTTATCATAGTGTATTGTGAGTTAAAATTTTTATTTTAAAAAAAAAATAAGTGTTAGATTATTCATATAAGTAAATCGTCCCAGTTTAATTCACAATCAGGTAATCTTTATTTCTCGGTTTCTTTCTCCATCAAAAATGGTCTTAAGATGTATGATTATCTCCGAATATTGTAGGACCTCACATTAGAGAAGTGACTCTCCCAACACCATACTTTTCATTCGCAAGACTCAAATTCGAGACCTTGTTTAAGGGAAACCGAGCTCTTATCCACTCGGGCCAATGGACGTTGGTGGGTTTCTTTCTCCATCGATTGCATCTTCCGCCAACAAAATGAGGGCAGAAAAGAACCATGAGCAGCCAAATGGATGTGGGGACTGTTGTTTGATTGAGCTCTTCAAGGCTAAAACTTCTACCAATTGAAGAGCTAGCTTAAACTCATTTTCAGCACGTATTGGCCATATGCATCTGCAAAACTCCATCTTTTCCTTCTGACGCAAATTTGAAGATCAGCACCAACCTCATCTTTGATTCATTCCCAAAATAAACCGTAACAAATAGTCCACTGAACGCTACTTCTATCTTACCACCTTCAAAATGATGCTGATGAAATTTTATAACCCAAAAAACAGCTTTAAGCGTTTCTTTCCTTATTTGATTAAGATACTGCTAGCCCATAAAATTGATACTTCACCAAAATGTGAGTCTCTCACTTTCTCTTATTCAAATGCTATTCTTTTCTATCAAGAACTGCAGGAAAATATTAGGAACTACTAAATTCACAAGTAAGTTTGTTAAATCCACCAGTATATACTATATTTTAAGGTTGAAGTGTTCCACTTCAATGCAATTAAATGTGGACCATAAGATGGATTTAGCAAATTCATTTGTGGATTTAACAATTCCCAAAATATTTGCATAAGGTATTGTCAATCTTTGTTTTGTTCTATGTAGAATTGGGGAGAGAGAGAAAAAAGTCATCTTAGCAGTTTTTTTTTTACTTTTAATACACGTATAATGTCACTTCAATGCAACTTAACCATGTTGGTTGTTTTAGTGTTCTTAGGTTCTTTTTGCCATAAATTAAAAGAGATTAAGGACATTTTTTACAAATAAAATTGTTCAAGGTTAAAAATGAAAAAAAAATATAAAATTCATTTTTTTTGGTGATTAAGTCTAATAAAATAATAGTCTTGCTTGAGTTTTAATCAATATTAGATTTTATATGAAAATATATACAATAAATATAATATTCGAGGATACTATATATTAAACAATATAAAAACAAAACTACATTAGTATGACTTGAGAATAAGAGAGTACGTATGACACCTTATGTTGGCATATTTAAGTACCAATTAAGTTACTTGTATTTTAACTTAAATACTAATTAATACTATTACTATAAATATTTAGAATATTAATATTATTAATACTAATATTCTCTAACATCATCTTTCAAACTAAAATTTTTATAGCCATGACTTTTAGCTTGTTACAAAACTTAACCAAAACAAAAAATTAAGGGTTCGTTTGGTAATTGTTTTTGTTTTTAAATGTTTTTCTTTCACTTTTAGTTTTTTGGAAGCAGTAGCATAAAATATTGTTTGATAACTATTTTTGTTTCCATAAATTTGGAAGCAAAAGTTATTTTGACAGCAAAAAAATGAATACACCAAAAAGATACTTCTTCAATTTTGGAAGCACAAGGCGTAAATTAAGTCATGTCTTCAATTCCCACCGGCAACCAAAATTATCAATATATTTTCTAAATACTCCATTTACGATAAATCATATCAAAACCATATGCTAGCAGAAAAAAAAAATTATAGCAATGGCTCTTCTTCTTCAATTTTTCTTTTTAAGGGTATCAGATTCAATAATTTTATTATTACTTTCAATATATTGTTTTATATAATTTAAAGCAATATATTAAAATTTAAGTAAAATCAATTTTATTATCAAACATTGTTTTTGTCTTTTAGTTTCGAATATTTATTGTAGCACATAGTTATCAAACGTTGTTGCTCAATTTATAATTCTACAAGTGGAAGCAAGTAAAAGCAAAAACATATGCAATCAAAAACCTAAAGCAAAAACATATGCAATCAAAAACCTAAAGCAAAAACATGAAAGCATAATTAGTTATCAAGCGATCCCTAAAGTAACCAATCAATATTTTCCCAAACAATATCTTCTCACAATATCAAGTGGGGGCTATGGTTTGTCTCAAAAAAATAAATAATTAAAAAATAATTAAAAAAAAACTAATAACAAAAACAAAAACAAACAAAACAAAACAACAAGCAAACAAGCAAACAAAAAGGCAAACAAACTAGAGTCAAGACGATAACATGAACTCCCCATGATAAACTAACAGATGCCAAGCAATATGTTTACCTTCACGACCAAAAGTTTATATCAAGACCTAATATCCATTCACGCAGTCATTGGTATGTATCGCCAAGAGAGATACACACAGTGGCGGATCTACATTGGCGCCTAGAGGGGCTCATGCTCCCCTGAAATTTTGATAAACTCCTTATATAATATTTATGCAATTCATGTTAAGTATACACAATACACCCCTTTTGTAACAGAGTGCCGCAATAAAGGTCCCTAATGGGTACCAATCCTGCACAACTCAATATGATTTTCATATAATTTCATTCAAGTCCACACCTACTGTAATATCGCAGAAGGCCAGGCTCACTATACCAATGTCGCGTTTGGTTCTTATTCATTAAAGAAAATAAATTGAATGAAATTTTACATAGAATTTGAGTGGTGATTGGAAGGAAAATATGTTGTTAGTTCTAAAATTTTAGTTGAAAATAAAGCAGATGAGGGAATGAAAAGCGAATGTTTATTTCTCTTAAAGGAGTTGGGTTTCATCCATTCAATTCCTTCCTTCACTTTTAACTTAAATTATAATGCTAGTTAACAATTTTATTCCAAGCACATCTCAATTTCAATATAAAATTTCATTTCATTTTTTCGTAAAAAATGAGAACCAAACACAATATGTTTTAATTTCTATTAGACTTGCAGTGCATGAAGCGTACAAGTTGGCAACAGAACTTCGATTGTGGATTTCATGCACCTCAAAAAATTGATTGAGTGTGAAGCTTTCCGTGGCAGCTATTGTGATACTCCATCCCACATCAGTTAAGTTTGAGAGTTGTAATGGCCTAGTATAGGTCTTTGCTCACTAACAAGAGTACATAATAGTTAAGGTTTTGGGTTAGGCCTGTGGTGGACTAGCGGACTTGGTTGGTACTCTTGAACAAGTGTGTTTGAGTCCTGAGGCATTACAAATGGTATCAGAGCATGACCCGGTCGGAAGTGTGTTAGCATTGCCCGGGGTTTGATTTGATTTATGTTTTGGCTCGACGAGAACGTCATTAAGTATTTAAGTGGAGGAGATTGTGATATTTCATCTCACATCAGTTAAGTTTGAGAGTTGTAATGGTCTTGTATAGGTTTTTGCTCACTACTAAGAGTACCTAATAGGTTAAGGTTTTGGGCCAAGCCTATGGTGGGCCAATGGACTTGGGTAGTACTCTTGGACAAGTGTGTTTAGATCCTGGGGCATTACAAATATACAGCGATGGATAAATATATTTGGTGGATCTGATGACAATGATTAAGTTTATCACGGACTAAGATAGAGGCTTTGATATTATATCAAAGTTTATATAAAAATATAAACAATAAATATAATATTAGAGCAAGTCATATATTAAAAATATAAAAATAAAACTATATTAATATGATTTAAGAATTAAAGAGTATATATGAGATTTTATATATGCATACTTAATTTGAGGACCAAGTTGCTTGTGGGTTAAGCAATCTCCTCTTATTCTAACTTGGAAATTAATTAATATTATTATAAATACTTAAAATATTAATATTATTAATACTAATACTATCTAAAAATCAAAATTGACCGTCGTCCCTGTTTGGAATAGTTTATTATATTATATTATAGCTTATTTTCAAAAATAAATTATCTTAAAAATATATGTTTTAGCTAATTTTAAAAAAATTATATGTTGAGTACAACAGTATTTTCATCTTATTTGAAAAAAAAAATTAATCAATAAATATTGTCAGCTTATTTCTCTCTCTACCCATTACTTTCATACATTTTTTTATCATTTAATTAGTAAGTAATTTGGGATCAAGTCATAATGACCATGTATCACAAAATCCACTTTTTTCTCACCTTTTTTCTGTTTCTCTCTCTTTCTCACTTTCTCTCCATCTATCACTTTCATTCAACTCTTTTTCTCTCTCTATCTCAATTAAAGCTAGCAATTTTAGTCGTTTACCCATTAATTTGTCCAACCCATCCATAATTTTATGGTTCAAACGGGTAATTTAAATATATAAAAAAAAGTGATTCACAAACGAAATTCTATCATCTCCTCTCGTCGACTCTCCCCAAATCTTCCTTTTCTTCGCCCTTTTCTCCACCTCGTCCCCTTCCTCCACCTCCATGATCGCCTCCTCTTCCTCCTTCTCAACCCCTTGTTCTGTCTTCCCTACCTTTTCCTCTCCCTCTCCCTCTCCTCCTCCCTCTTCTATAGGTAAATAACCAAAATTCTTGTTCCATTATTGATCCAGACAGGAAGAAAAACATTTCGTTGAAAAAGTTGTGTTCTTTAATTGGAAAGAGAATCGCTTCAGATCCATGGTGCCTTTTATATACTCCTTTCATCCCAAAAATAGTGGTTGAAACACTAAAAGTCTTCATATTTAAAGAAATTTATTTTTTATGAGAGATAAAACTTTTATCACTATATTACTCCTCTTTCTAGGACTACTCAATTATTATTTCAACTAATCTATAAAAGTTAACTTTTCATCTAGTAAAAAGTAATTACAAAATGTCATTTCATCAAAACAAAATACTTACCGAATTATTCGAAAAAAAACAGGGCATGACTCGAGAAAACCTGAATAATAGTTGAAGAAGGACAGTGATCAAGCCAAATAAGGAAGCGTTCTCAAGCTCGCCTATTTTTATGGAACGAATATTAATGCCAGTTGTTGGAATCGGCCCGATCTTCCCCCTTTCCTAGTCGACCCGATCGTCCAGCTAAGCCATCTCCGTCTTGGTCAACCTACAAGGTGGGCAACACAGGGCGTTTTGGACCCATTTCCCCTCTCTGAAGCTTAAGGTAGCGATTAGGATTAATGAAAAGACTTTTTAGAGAGATAAATATTATGTTGTCAGAGTCAGAGAGTTCAGCCCCCCCTTACGGTGGTAATGAAGGGGTATTTATAGGAGTACCGTGGTGACTCAAGGATCGAGGGTATAGTAGTAGTGGGTCCCGCCTGAGGGGACGTGCCTTGTTGGGCTGGCTGGGCTGGCTAAGCGTCTGATTGGGCCGACTCAGCTCTAATTTGGGTCTGTTAGGCAGACTAGGTGCACGCTGGGCCCAATGTTTATTGGTCCTCAAGGTGTTCGTTGGGTCAGGCCCAAATTAGGGAGAATGGTGTAGGCAGTCGTCTTGGTCAACCTACAAGGCGGGCAACACAGGACGTTTTAGACCCCTTTCCCCTCTCTGAAGCTTAAGGTAGCGATTAGGATTAATGAAAAGACTTTTTAGAGAGAGAAATATTATGTTGTCAGAGTCAGAGAGTTCAGCCCCCCTTACGGTGGTAATGAAGGGGTATTTATAGGAGTACCGTGGTGACTCGAGGATCGAGGGTATAGTAGTAGTGGGTTCCGCCTGAGGGGACGTGCCTTGTTGGGCTGGCTGGGCTGGCTAAGCGTCTGATTGGGCCGACTCAGCTCTAATTTGGGCCTGTTAGGCAGACTAGGTGCACGTTGGGCCCAATGTTTATTGGTCCTCAGGGTGTGCGTTGGGTCAGGCCCAAATTAGGGAGAATGGTGTAGGCAGTCACCCAGATAGTACTTTGTAACAAATGGTCAGTCGCCCGGGGGTCTGTTGTGAAACAGCTGGTGGGAGATCGGGTGAGTTAAGAATGACCGGTTGGACCGACTTGTTGGCTTTGTCCACGTGTGCTATGTTCTGGACCCAGATTAAGGTGTAACTTGCTTACCTCAGCCCTAATCGGGGTCGGTCTTCATCACCAGTATATTCAGCTCAGTTTCTCTCAGAGTAGTTTGATTTCGTTCAAGCAATTCGTTTGAGATTCGATGTATCATATTTGAATTGGGTTCGAGATTTTCTGTCTTTCTGAATATCACTGCGTATATCAAGGGAGAAATTCTCTGGCGACTTGCATAATTCAAGATAACTGATATGTAATTGAAGATTTGATTTGGCAATACATATCAAATATTAAAACCCTACAGGTAAATCAAACATTTTTCCTCTCTATAAATACCCTCGTTTTTCACGTTCTGTACTCTTAGTTTTAGAAATCATTCGCCCTAGTTCTTTTCTCTCTATACTTTTTTCCAATTTAGAGAAATTCTATTATCTATAATGGAGCTTTTTGCATCTGTTATATATTTGATTTAATTTTATTTCTTGGTTAATCTGCATCTGGTAGATATTTGCTTTAATTTTATTTCTTGGTTGATTGTTGAAGTATATATCTGCTTTAATTTTATGTCTTGGTTGATCTGCATCTGGTATATATTTTCTTTAATTTTATTTCTTTGTTGATTGTTGCATAAAGAAGAGCTTAATTTTGGCAAATTGGTCATGGTTGCCTACCTTTTTGATATTATTTGATTTGCATTCATGAGGATAAATTTCTTTTTAAGTACATTATAGTAAGAATCATGTTTTGTTCATACTTCTTCATAATCCGAATAAAGTATATGTGGTTGGCCAAACAAAAAGAAGTATGAAAGTTCGTGGGTGGGTTTTAGAGGAGTCCTTTTTGCTTTTGTATTGAGCTTTAGTTTACTTTCTTTTGTACACTTGAAATTTTTTAAGTAGGCATTATGGAAAACTTTTCCTTACCCCAAATTTTTGGAAACAAAAGGCAAAGTTTAGTTGAGATATTATAAAAAGAAGCTTGTGCTAGGTTGATTTGATAGTTTTTCGAACACTTGATATTTTGTATGCAGGCATTATAGAAACGTTTCCTTACCCCAAATTGTCGGAACAAAAGGCAAAGTTTAGTTAAGACATTATAAAAAATGGTTGTCCTAGGTTGATTTGGATAGTTTTTCTTTAACTTTGGTTAGGGACTAGTATAAGTCATTTGATTTGTAGTATTACTACAACTGTTTTTATTTTCAAATTTCATTTACTTACATGTACTCATCCAAATCATCACTTCGCAGTTTAGTCACAAACAAGTTTAACTTATCACAAAAGCTATTTCTTATACTATGTTCCTTGTGGCATTAAAACTATTGTATCTAATTAGACCCCAGTATTACATATGTTTTTTGTTATTCATATTGCCGCCTATGAACCAGGATTTTTACGAAACAATCTTATATGCTCAAAATTTTTAATTTTTTTTTATTTTGATTATGTTTTTATGAATATACGTGTTTGATTCTTTATTGGATTTTTGCATATGACTTTGTCAACCAATCAATGGAAATTAATCCTTCACAAGTTGATGCTCCAACAGTTCAACAAAATGTCACTGTCAATGATCATGGTGTAACTGATGCTGAAAATGGAGCCAATATCACCAATAACCCTGTTATTGACGTTGACAATCATAGCGAAGGGGAACAAGGTAACGATGAAAGTAGAAAAAAAACATATGAGGTTTGGTCTGAATTCAATATCATTACTTTGAATAATGGTACAAAAATAGGTTTAATGTATTCATTGTAATAGTAAGCTATCATATCAAGTCACTGGTTCAACAAGCCATTTGAAAAGAAAGAGGCTTACTTGCATTGTATGCCTGGTAAAAATGTCTGGAAAGGGGCAACATATTTTGGCTTTACCTAGTATTGAGCCTAATGGAAAAGTAAGTAATTTAACTGCTTATAAATATGACAAAGAAAATGTAAGAGACACCTTGACAAAAATAATTATTGTTCATGAACATGCTTTTAAAATGATTGAGCATGAGTTTTTTATTATTCTTTTGAAAACTCTCAACCCAAAATTTGAACCTATCTCTCATGTGACTCTTAAGGCTCATTGTATGCGACTCTATCATTTTGGAAAAATGAAAGGCAAAGCTTTGTTGGAGAGTGTTGATAGGATTAGTCTAACTTCTAATTTGTGGACTTCAAATCAAACAATTGGGTACATGTGTCTCACTGCTCATTTTATGGATTATGATTGCAATATTCAAAAAAGAGTCTTGAATTTTTGTCATATGCCCCTTATGATAAGTGATGTTATTTTTGCATGTCTTAGTGAGTGGGGTATTGATAACAAAATTAGCACAATCACGTTGGACAATGCATCCAGTAATGACTCTGCAGTTAGGCATCTTATGGATAGCTTTATGTTACAAGGTAATCTGTATTTTGGTGGAAAAATATTTCATGTCCTATATTGTGCACATATATTGAATATAATGGTACAAGATGGTTTCGTTGTCATTCAGAATTTTATTGTTAAGGTTGTGATAGTGTGAAATATTTTGAGGGATCATCATCTGGGCTTCATAAATTTGTTGAGATTGCTAAGCAGTTACAGTTGAACACATCCAAAAGACTTGTTTTGGATGTGCCAACACGTTGGAATTCTACATATGCCATGCTTGAGTCTGCTATGCAATATAGGGAGGTGTTCCTAAGGTATAAGGTAATAGATCCAAGTTACCATTCGTTACCATCTTTTGATGATTGGGAGAAAGCGAAGAAAGTGATGGTGCTATTAGAGGTATTTAATGAAGCTACTCATACTTTTCTAGTTGTGAGTACCCTACATCGAACCTTTTTCTTCCTAAAATATGAAAAATAAAAGAATTGTTACTTAAGACCTCCAATGATGGGTGTGATTACATGAGAAACATGGCTTAGAAATTGAAAGAAAAATTTGATAAGTATTGGGGTGAGTGTAATCTTTTGATGTCAATTGCATCTGTCCTTGATCCAATGTTTAAAATGCAATTGGTGGTTTTTTGCTTTCCTAAAATTTTTGCAAGTGAATTTGAAGCCACTAGGAATATTGAGATTTTGAAAAAAATGCTATTTATGAACTATATGAGTATTATAAATCAAATCATTCTCAAGCGACCACCAATATGTCAACTTTTGAGACTAGGAGTTCTTCTAATATCATGACATCAATTGGTTAGAAAAGAAAAACAAGGAGCATACCTGAGTTTGATTCATGGGCTCAAGGTATGTTTATAATTTATTATAATAATTTTATTACAAATTTACTACTATGTATTTTTATATTTTTAATTTAATTTTTGATTACATATTTTCTTCAGGTATGGATAGTATTACTCCAATAAAGTCCTATCTAGATGCGTATCTTGAAGAGGAAAGATTGATATGAAACGGTGATGAGTCTTTTGATGCACTATTATGGTGGAAAGCCAACACATTAAAATTTTGGTATCTTTCAAAAATGGCTAGAGATATCTTATCAATTCATGTGACTACCATAGCATCCGAGTCTACTTTTAGTTCTGGTGGGAGGGTCCTAGATTAATATATGAAGCCTGCGACAGTGCAAGCTCTCATTTGTACTTCAGATTGGTTGAAGTGTGAATATAAGCTAAGTAAAGAAACGGTGCAGCTATGGTATGTTTATATTAATAAAACATTATATCAATTAATCATATAGTAATATGTGATACAGTACTTAACTTCTTCTTTTTTTTTAAGTTTGATGAAGATGGGGTCAATGACCTTAGCTTGGAATGGGAAGGTTGAAGGGCATTGCTTTCTTGCTGGATTTCTATGGATTGCTACCACATGTTGTGGAATCTAGCAAACATATAATTTATTTCTTATATTAAGTTTAACTATTAGTTTGAGTTGTCAACTTTTAAATTAGGGATTTTTGGTTTTTGTTGGTTGTTTAGAAACTTTGAACTTTTAATATTTTGGTTTGAATGTTGCACTTCACTGGTTTTTAGTTTAGGTTGTGGTTTGAATATTGCTATTTAAATTTTAATAGATTATGAGTTTTGAAGTAAATTGGTTCAGTATTTGATAGGTTCATTTTGAAGTAAAGTAGTTGTTTACATATGCTTCACAAGTTTTAAATTTAAATTTTTTGAATCTAAGTGGGACACCTAGGGAATCTGTGCTTTCAGCAAGAGTAGCAGTAACAAGCGGAACAAATGACAAGAAAGGTAAATCTGTACACTGGGACGATAAGGTATGTGTACGTATAATATATGCTCATTTTTTGCATAAATGATACTTTTTTACAACTTTCTGCGTAGGAGATTGTATCTCTGTTCTTATTTGTAATTTTAAACAAACAAGATGATGAACCGAAATAAGCAACAAATGATGCCTACTTGTTGGTATAGCATTACTGTTTTTCTTGTGAAGTCTGATCACTCATCTTACTAATTATATGCAAAAACAAACCACCGCCTCTCACTTTAGCCCTCCTATCAAAATTCTTCGTCCTGGGCATACTCGGGTAACAATATTAATTGTCACAATCTATAAACTTTATTAAATGACTCCACTGAATCATTCATATGAATTTTTTTACAGGAAAGGTACGTTGGTGTTTGGATTCATAGGTATTCAATACAGCTCTTCAACTCTGCATGCGACTTTAGGCAATCTCCGACCAGCTAGTTTTCGCCTTCTTGTTGGTAGCCATCTTCAGGTAGGTACTAGGAGTAAACCTTAATACATCATTCTAATAAACTATGCATGTTGTACTTGTTTCTTATTTTTTTCTGCAATGGTGTAGCATGCCTATTTATGTATCTCTAATTTTGAAATTTTGGAGTATAATTTAGAGTTTTTAGTTTAAAAATGTGTCAAACAGTGAAGTTTAGTTGGTAGTTTTGTTCGAAGTCTTCATTGAACTATTAGATTAAATGTATTTGTATAAGTATTAAGGTGGCTAAGAGGGTTATATTTATTGGTTGGGGAACTGTGCATATCTCATTGTTTTTATGTATCATCAACTTATTAATTTTGCTAATGTGAAGTTTAATTTTCAATAGGAAGCATTGAGTTTGTTGCGTGATGTTGGTCCCACAATGCATAATATTTTGCTGGAGATTGAAAAAGTGTGCTTTGTGCTTGTATAGAAGAAGGTATTGCTTTTAGTTATGTTTCTTAGCAACTTCCTTTTGAAAATCTTCAAAATTAGTTGCTACTATTAGTCAAAATAATATTAATCATTCATTGCTTTACTGCAGCAGAATCCCGATCATTTCTCGCAATTTTTCAAATGTCAACGTTGGTAGCTACTTTGTGACTAAGTCTGCTCGATTTTTAGATGGTTGAATTTGTTGCACATCAATATCACCTTTCTTTTGAAGTTCATGAGCATAGA
>JAUMHB010042269.1:0-18327 GCA_032359685.1 Pittosporum tobira
TTGGTTTTTAGCGCAATTAAACCATCTCTAAAATCACTAACGGTATAATGGTTAAAAAAAATATTTCTGCACCTATAACTATACCCCCAATATCACCGGGGGAGGAGGATAGGCAAAACTTGAATCCCAACACAAAAATCTAATGTCTTATATTTTGGATAAAAAAGATTACAAAGCTCCTCCCATGATAAAGCCAAAAGGAATCTTACATTGGAGTCAATAAAGATCACACTCATTCAACATAATTACATCTCACTTAAATAATTGTCGAACATAACTATACTAGCTTAAATATTGGAAGGATGATAAATGGGATTGATGGAGACCGACCCAAATTAGAGGTAGGATCAACAATTATAACCTTAATTCGAACCTCAGAATGCAGAATACATAAAACAAACAACAAGATTGACCATTTGAAAATGATGACGTCATCACACTGAGAATCTAGTCAGGCGACCGATCATAACTATATTTATTATAAGAGCCAACTCCTTTCTGAATTTTCTAACTTCTTGAATTTCCTAACCTAATTCACTGCCTTCCATCTTCACTTAAACTTTATACCTTCATCCCTATCCAAATCTTTTTCTTTTTTCTAACTACCTTTCCTTATTTTCTCCTCATTGCTTCTTCTTTTGGCTCTTTAGATTTCTCCAAAAATATTTATGTATTACTCTGGTTGAAGTTAAACTAGTGTTCTTATTTTTCTTTTCTTTTTTTTTTAACTCATACAAAAGTATAAACTACAGATATATACCAATTAAATGAAAAATAGCTTTATTTTTCAAAGAAAAATTTAAAAAACATTATAAATTAATTGGAGGTAATCGAAAATTTATAAAAGAGTGCTTATATTGTAGAGCTAGATTTTTCTCTAAGTTAAATCAACTACTTAGTTGAAGAGGAACCTTGCACCAAAATATCATAAACATGTCAAGTGTACCGGTCAAGTTTGCTCCAAAATCAAAAATTTATTACATATTTTATCGCTAAAATATTAAAAGTTAAATAATAATTTGATTTTGTATCATTTTTCCAAGATGGAGCAGTACAAAAACTCTAATCATACATGTGCATAAATCATAATCCACCTCTTTTTTCTCTTATACCATCATCATTTGTTGTAGCCAAAAAAATAATAATATAATAAAAAACAAAATGATGAACTATCATTAATTAATATAGAAAAAACTCAGTTAAACAAAGAAATTTTAGAAATATTAATGATCCAAGGGATTTACTGAAACAATAGCAAAAAATCACTTGATCCACAATATGCTGAATATGTTTAATATTATTCTTAAGAGCACGTCAAGATAATATTATTCTTAAGAGCGCGTCTCGAATGGACTCATCTCATCCACGTTCAAGATAATATCACCGGCTCTAATAAGTCGTATTCGTCTCCTATAACTCCCAATAAATACACACGTAAATCAAAACAAAATACCTTTACCACATAAATGGTTGGGTTCAGGAACTCATAATGCAGAAAACAATTGTGACCGGGCAAAGAATAGCCAATTAAATGAAAAATAGCTCTGTTCTTCCAAGGGAAATTCAGAAAGCATTGGTCGTGTGATAGATGAACCTAATTAAAATCGGGCTTCTCGGGGTACGTGCATCCTGATCGTTGGATGATGACATTTGCCGCATAGCAACCAGCTCGCACACATTCTCCAATTGGCTTCTCCTTGATCAATTGAGACAAAAATCCCCCGACAAATGCATCCCCTGTAACATGTGTAGACATGTTCATATTAAGACCAAATCAAGATAATGGATATTTACTAATATACTTCTCCACTTCAAAACTAAATATAGTTATTCCTTTTTGGTCCATTTCAAAATATGAGATACATTTCCATCTTAAGATGATAAAAGGCCATATCTCTCTCTTTTCTTTTTTGGCACCTTGCTTTCTCACGTCTCACCCCTCCTTTTACTTGCTCCTCACTCACAAAACCAACACACTCGAGTCATCCTCTCCCTCTCTTCTTATTAAGGGTACATTGTAAACAAAGAAATTGTCCTTAAAAACCGTCGCCTTTTTAGGGTATATCTAGTTTTGGGAGGGAGTATATAAAAATAATATTCTAGGTGCTCAGAAAGACCTATATAAAACAAACATAAAATGGAACAAGAGTAATTTATTACCTGCTCCATTGGTATCAACCAGCTTCTCCTTTGGCAACAAGATTACCGGAAACAGTGTAACCTTACCATCTTCGGCAACTACAACAGGATCTGCACCTTGAGTTATCACGGTAATCCTCTTGTGTGTTCCTGATGCCTTTGGCCATTGGGAGATCTTTACAGCGATCTCCTCGACGTTATCAGTCTGATAATTAAAAGAAAATTGACCAATCAAGTGAATTTGTGTTCTCTTTTTCTTTATGTTCTTATTATATTTATTCATTTATTGTGTTGAGCTATCCAAGTCATTCTTACCTCCCATCCATGGACCTTTGAGAAAGTTCTTGCTTCTGTTTCATTCCCGAACACATAATCAACAAACCTTTATGCAAGAGAGTAATTAGTGCTAAGAAAATCTAATGAACAGAGAACACAAACAAGTCACTAAGGAGAGAATGGTAAACTTACGATAGAGCTTTCTCCTGCACATCCTTGAAAAACTCACAGATAAATGGAGCAGATAGGTTCATCATGAAAATCTGCAAGTGAATGAAAAGAAGCATTCACAACAAATGTTTAAATGAGAACTTTTACAGATAGTTCACAAAATTTACAAAAGAATTTCACTAAAATTGATGAATTATTCTTACTTTCAAAATTAAAAAATTGACTTCTAAAATTAGAAAAGCGATTCATTTTGTTGAATGCAGGAAGCATGTGATAGTGATCACATTACCTTGTTCTTTGCAACAGCATGCTCACCTACAAGCTGAATAGATTCCGGGGATACAGTAAGGAAAAATCCAGCAATATAGAAATATTTGGCCTTTTCAACTGTGCAAAGAGTTCATGTATTAGAATGAAGTTTAAAAGGATTTTTTAAAACCACAAACATTATAGCAAATAATTATATTTTAAAACAGGAGAGAATTAGTAATTAGTACCTAGGGCCCAATTTTCAGGCTTCTTCAAGTGATCTGATTTGTAGCAGTTTGCCGCTGACAAGTTAGCAATAAGCGACCTACACAAGTTCAACACAATTCTTTTAGAACTACTTCTTCAGGTTATGAGATTTATCTTCTACAGATTTTCTATTATTTCATAAATTTGAAGAACCTGAAGCAGGTCTTCAAATCAGAATAAAATGACGAACAATCCAGATCCACTGGAGTTCTTAGGGTACTCCAAATTTTGGGAGTTCCCTAAATCTAGACCCTCCGTTCAATATTAAAGGCCCACATAATGCCATGTGTTATTACATTAAAAAAACTAAGACACATAATTTCCATCTAACACTTTTTTTTCCTCCCATCAAATCAGATCTCGTCTTTTCTTTATCACCAGAAACAATCTCCATCCTCAGAGATTTTATACTTCTTAATTTATACACCGTTGTCTAAAACATTTGTCTTATTGTTTCTTGTACCAAATCTAATATTTCTGATATTACAAATATTTCAATCTTTTTTTTAACAAAATGTTCGTACTATTTTTCTCAAAATGCAAAAATCTCATTGTTCGACCATAGTTAAGTTCCACTTGCAAAACAAAGTCAAGTTTTTAAATTGAAGGAATTTAATTTTCTCAAATAATAGAAAATTAAAATGTACATTATATTTATTTAAAATAATAAATTTTTTAGATTTTTTTCAAATAATTAAATACAAAGAAACATTTTCATCCTCATTTTAAGATGGATAACCAAACATCCGAAAATAAGGTATTTTCCCAGAAAATGATTTCCCCGAAAACATTTTCCTGAATGTTTTCCTTGTATTAAGTAGAGCCATATTATCTTTTGATAGGTCAAAAACTTTGAAAACATTTATCTTTGCATTGGAGGTAATGAACCCGGGACCTCACAATGTGGGTCACACATAATGAAATAGGGTTCAAAAAGTGGTTTCTTACTTTGAAAGCTATGATCTATAGTTGGGAAATCTTAATTATTTGGATGCAGAAGGGAAAACTGCCGAACAAGTGCTTACACGATGGACAAAGTCAAGTCAAAAAATTCAGGGCAGAAATAATTAACTGACCTCTCGCCACCAACAACACAAACAGCACAGGTACCTGTCGGTGCAGCTTCATCTTCATAGTAGTTAACCTGATTATGGCGAATTATTAAACCTCTAGAAAAATAAATAAGTTTTTTCAGCAGAACAGATACCTATTGAAACTATCATAAGAAAATTCAAAAACCATTTACATTTACTCCAGCAAGTTTTGAGTTCTTCTTCATCTCCTCCCCAAACTTGTCCTTTCCAATGCAGCCCATATAACTAGTTGCACCAGGAATTTGAAGCATCCACTGTAACATCATCACGTATTATACCATTGCTATTGCAAAACTAATAAAGCTCACTAAGCCCTTTCTTATAAATTAAACATACCTGGGCCACTCTGATGGAATTCTGAGTTGCACCTGCAGTAATATACCAATTTAAAATTCAGTAGAAACGAATAAAAAGTATAGACAATTGGCAGCCTTCATGATCCAACAAGTCAAAGTGTATTAAGAATTACATTCAGTACCAAAAGAAAAAGGATGAAGTTCTAAAATCACCTCCAGCAATATACTCGACAATGTACTTGGTGGCCAGTTCATCATACCTGGAAACAATAATTCAGCCATAAAATTGCAAGCAATCTTCCAGAGAGAAACTCAGGTTTAAAACAAAATCTAATTGAAAAACCACACGATATATCCTATTGTGTGCCCCTCTAATGTTATGTGATGGTTGTCTTAGATGAAAATGCAAATATTGGACATCAAATTAGGCACACTGGTGGAAAAAGCTTGTCATAGATTTAATAACAGTAACTATTTGCAAGTCCAAGATCTTGTGGAAACAGTTAAATCATATTTACCTAATACTACATGATTAGAGAGGAAGTGGAAAGAAAGCTTACATGGGTAAATGTTTGTCTTCAGCAAGAATGGCATCATTCAGTTTCACTCCATACCTACATTTTCAAATACCAAAAGGAGAAAGGAAAATATTAAGAAACAAACAAACAAACAAACAAAAGTAAAAACCAGTCATGTCCATTCTTGAAATGGTGCCATTTGAAATTGACAAATAAAGAACTACGGAGCATACGTTATAGACAACACTAACACGAACAGGTGCGGCTGCATTATACCTACCATTTGAATCATTCGAATACAAAGCTTAAATTTATATATAACAGATGACAAAAATAGTAGGATTTTCATTCCCCAATGTGAAGGAGTATATAAGAATCAAATCCATATAGTGCATCTAACATTCTAACCTTTATACCAAGTCTATTACTTATTTTATTAATACTCCTACATTCCACAAAAGGAGTCCCATTTCTCAATTATTTTGTTCCACTAAGAGAGTTCCATTATCAATGATGGTAGTATAAACAATAAAGTGACACAATGTATACTCCGTATTAGTCAAATGTTACAGTTTCACTGTCATACCTCCTCCACTAACTAATCATTTGTAACAATCCATATCCAAAGTTCCAAACAACGCTAAGTCCAGTGTCCAAAGAACAAATTTAGTCCACCACATGTCCAACACTCCAACTTAAAAGTCAAGGATTTAGTTGGGGTGTTCTTAGCGGCCGAGCTAAGCCTTCTACGGAGACCAATCTCTCCCACATTATCCGATATGGGACTGGGGTATTACAACAGCCATTATAATGAGGATTACTATGGGATAGAAATGTATTCTTAAAGTAATTTGGGTGTTGTTAAAAATACACTTGATTATATAAGTAACGAAAAAATGACATTTTCTATAAAAATTGTAAATGCATACCAAAAATAACCAGAAGTCCAACAAAAATTAAAAATGAATAACAAAGATAACAACGAGGGCATTGAGTATCTAAAATGCCACTATCACAACACCAGATCCACCAAATTGGGAAAAAAGACTACTCAGATCTGAATTCAAATGCAAACAAATTTAACCATAAAATAAATCCAATCATAGATTCGATCCATTTCTATATCAAATAATAAATATATTCATCTAACTATATAATCCATTCATTTATAAGCTAAATAAGTATGTCGGTCGTGACATGAATAGATATATAGAGAGAGAACATATACTTGGTGAGGAATTCTTCGTCGACAACAGCAGAAATGTCCAAAAGGGGGTTTCCCATGCCCAAGAGGACTCCTTCGGACGCCATTATAGCTCAGAGAAGAGAGATGGAAACTCGAAGAGCGTGGTTATGAGATCTGAGGAGATGTGGGCACGTCTAAAGAATGTAGCTGGAGGAGATATATATATGGAGAATATCTCTCTCAGTAGGAAGCTGTCACTGGACTCACCAACCCCATTGCCCGCTAATTAAGACTATTATTTCTCATTTTTCTCTTTTTATTTGCTGTGCCATCTTTCAAACACGTAATTATGTTTGTCTATTTTTTAATTTCATTTTTACTTTGGTAAAAAAAAAAATTAAATATGCACAAAAAAGAAAAATTGCTTACAGCCCGAAAAAATAGCACGATTTTCTAGGCCCACAAAAAAAGAGCTTCTAAGACCTAGAGGAGTAAAAATAAAAGGCCTGATTCTCAAGCTTGAAAATCATTAAAAAAAATTACCTAATTTTAGTATTTTTAAAATGTTTGAAATTCTTTAAGTTATGTAGCTTATATTTTTGAATTATGTAATATTAAGTTTATTTTTTTATTGGGTTTTAATTTTATGGAATTTTTTGAAGTATTTTTGGTTAAAATAGTTAGTTAATTAAGGACAAAAATACAAAACTTAACACAACAAGAAAAAGGAAATGAAAAATAGGACATAAAGAAGAAAAGAAAAAATAGAAAAGGTTAAAGTATAGTTTAAACCTTCAATTTCTTATAATTTATAATGTGCACCTTGAACTATAAAAATTTGTCAACTTAAACACACAAAAAAAATTAAGTATTTTTAGAACTTCAAATTTTCAGTCGTATGAAGTCTCATTTTTGTCCAAAAAAGCACACGTGCATTGAGCTTGTTGTCATGCGAGAGGCAAATCGGTCATTTAAAGATAAAAAAGACATTGCCTCTATTTCCAATATATTGGCCAATTTGGAAACTGGTTACTTGTAATCATTTTTCCTTAACTAGTCGACACTAAAGCCCTCAAAAATATTGAAACAATGTCGATTGAAGAACGATTGAAGATGAATTTCCCTTCAATTTGTCTCACATGGGATCTAAGATGTGAAACTACCGAAATGACTCTTATAATGGAAATATTGAAAATTCAGGCGATCTGTAAGTTTAAATTCTAAACAAACTTAAATTTTCGGGTTTAAGTCAACAATTATTATAGTTCAGAGTTAAACTTTCTAAATCAGAAAAAAAATAGATAGTTGAAATTATATTTTAGCTCTGAAAATCTACATTAAAACTCGATGGCTAACAATGCAAGCCCACATTCAATCCATCATTTTTTTTCTCTTAAAAGTTGGCATGCACTGTTCTGCCCAGCTGAAGCATGAAGTCTGATTGGCCTGATAAAGGCCAACAAAGCTCATCCTATATGTCTTGAAAACCTAAGTTAAGAATATCTTAATAATTTAGAAAAACAATCATTTTGTACATATACTACGTAATTAAGAAAATTAGTCATTTAATATAGATTTTAGAAGCATGAAGTTTAATATTTGTTAGAAACATAACTTTCTCTTTTGGTTGACAGTGATGTAATCTTCATTAATTTATCTAAAAAATTACTTCTTGAGAGTTATCTATAAATCTATAACAAGTTCCTTGATACCAGTTCATGGGCCAACATATACTAATCGAAAAGGAGGGCATTCATTCATTTACTCCTTCATGTTGTGGTTATACCTACAGTTAAAAAAATCTTTATATATGTCTTAATATAATGTTCTTTTTTATTTGATAAAGATCGTGTAACCACTCATGACCGTTCAATTCATATTTTTCCATTAAAGTCTTCCGATGATATTCAAACTTTTCAACTGTAAATGATTTATATACGCGTGTAGTGAACTCACACTTAAAAGAAAGCATATTTCATATTTCAAAATCCATGATGCATACTAGAAAATACTTTAGCAATTACATTTTTTATGGCTCAGTCTTGATCAGTGTTAATCGTTATTGGAGCTTTGTTGTTTATCGCTTCAAGTCAGTTTCAAAACAATCAAACAAATATATCCTTCGTTTTATTGTTCAAAAGTGTAAATCCAAGTAAAATAAATTGATGATGATGATTTACACCAGTGAATGGAGCAAAAAGTATAAAATATAATATATATTTGTCTGATACATATTGTTAAAGGAAACTATGCGACCAAAATTTTTGAAAGAAATAATTAACTAATAGTTAATCCACAAAATATTTTCAATCTGATTATTTGGGTTTCTCCTTGCAACAAAGAAAAACATAGTAGGGATTTCACGTTGTAGCTTTTGCAATTAATCAACAACAACTCGTGTATCATTACGCTCCAAAGAGTTTTGACGCTCATATTTCATTTTATTTTTCATGTCTAGATTTAAAAAAAAAGACCAATATTATTCCGCCAACCATGAAGTTCACTCAAGTAATTCAACATACCACTTGATCCCATCTCAGCATTACTCAATAAACTAAACAAATCTTGATGTGCAGTACATATGACTTTGAATTAAAGACACTTATGACGGTGACATGAATTGTTTATTGTAATTCAAATCTAGATGATACAGTCCATTGTTTTCTTTCTTTTGAAGAACAACATATAATCTAGTTATACAACTAATACGTTCAATGTTGTCTCTCTTTCTCTTTATCTTATTACTACCTTCTTCGCCATCATTGTCAAGTGAAATTGATGTAGGCATAAGCGACGAAGTGCCAATCTTATGATACTGGTATAATCTAGAACAACAATCATTACTATAGGCATATTTCTTAATAACTTTTATTTTCATTTCAAATCCACTTTTTCGAACATACTTTTTGTAAAATTACTCAATGTAAAATTTATCAACAACTTCTAATGTAAGAAATAGTTCACCAACACATGAAATCCTTTCATTATTACGACTAAAGATATCATCAAAAACATATTCATCTTCAACTGATTCAAGCAAAGAACAATATGACTCTTTCAAAATGATTCATTATTTAAAGTGTAGAAAGTTACCTTGCAACTTTAACGATTGATTGAAGTGATTTTGTAGAGTAATTTGTCCACTTCAGTTACTTTGGAGGGGATGGAGAGTTAGAGAGAGAGTGTGTGTGAAGAAACTAAAGGATAGGCAGAGCTTAAATTGTGTAAGTAACCCTATTGTCACTCATTCTTCTACAATTACTGGCAAATGTCTACCAAAAAAGATAGGAACTATCCACCAATAGACGGAATGGGTGAGAAATACATAAAGGGCACAATAATAATATGTAATCCACCATTAATATTGGCAATATCCGCCATTAATTTTTGACAGATCGTAATATTTCTTCCGATAGTAACGAATTTATCAAGTAATAAGTTTATCCACTTACAAGAAACACATAGGGACTACAACCGTTATTGATGTTGTTTACCTACTCGACCACCTACAGACGTAAAAGCAAACATAAAATTGTATGCACGTATATGTTGCTTGAAAGACTTGCTGACAACATTATTTGATGACATGCAGCTCCACACACACACACATATATATATATATGTATCAAAATTTGAGATATTAAATTGCTTCAAATTCACATGACTTTAATATCAAAATGAAGAATGCTTGATGAAAATCCACTACAACGTGAACTCATCCACATAAATTTGAGACAATTTGATACCTTAAATTTTGAATTCCTTGACATTTCCCTATCTTATTAGATATTATTCTCCGGCCACCTCAATAAACACTCACAACCATCCATCCACTCTTAATAGAAATATACCAAAAAATCATCCTAGTTTGGATCCATAAAGACAGAATTTAGACCAATTCATTTAGATTTCAAAATATAAGATAGATTTGTTATTGCAGTTCCCATTATTTGAACTTGAACCAACCTTCTAAGCACAAAATGAAATTTCATTCTTCACTATGAGAAGAGATGGTAAATAATGATAAGGATTAAGAAGAGAGGTTGAGCTGGTGGAAAACTAAGATGCTAAAAATTTTTGGGATAGTTGTTCTGAAAAGATTGTGCTGAATATAAAATTTTTAACTTTTATATGAGCAAATGGGAGGTGAGAGATACCTCACCAACCTTAGTTGGAACGCAGTCCCGATACGATGTCGTTCTATCCTTTATCTATAAGAAGATCAAATCAACTAATATGTGTAAATTAAAAAGCACTATTTTTAAGATAAAAAAATCATTCAACACCACATAAAATTTATTTTTCTCCATCACACCCTTCTTCTTTAAATATACAGCATATATTTTTCTTGATTTATGTTATTAATCTTTTAAATTTGAACAACAAAAAATATATATTTAATTTTAAAATTTGGGACAGAGGGAGTATTATATTTTGGATTCTCTTTTGTCTCTCTCTCTCTTCCAAAGCTCTACATTTTTATCTAGCAGTAAGTCAGCAACTATCCCCAATTACTTCTCTATCTTGGTTATTCGATCAAGGTCCTTTTATGTGTTGGGATGTAAGCGAGTCGAATCGAGTTGAATATTTACGTGCTCATATTCTACTCGTATATTTAACAAATTTGAAATGAAGTTTGTGTATATCTCGTTTAGCTATTGAATCAAGACCGAATATGAATCGAACCCGAATAATTTAAAATTTTCGAGCGAATATCATCGAACATCAATACAAAAATATAATTTGATAAGATACAAATAATTTATCGAACTTTAAAATCTGCTCATATTCTATTCGTTAATATTTTGAATCGAGTTTTTAACCGAACAATCTTGAACCGTTTTATTCTATTTCCAACCTTATTCATGTGCTTCAAACAGTTATTGAATATGATTATACTAATTCTTTCGCTGCTAATTACTTTTTTCATATTGATTTCTTCTCTCACTTTCCACTCTTGTACTAAATTTTTATTTTGTTTGCTATTTTAATTAAAATTTACATTAATAATTATTATGGTTAAGACGACTGAAATATATATATATATATATATATATATATTTTCTCTCTTTCCACTCTTGTACTAAATTTTTTGTTAGTTTGCTATTTTTAATTAAAAATTTATATTAATAATTACTATGTCTAAGACGACTAAAAGAATATGATGAAAGTAGTTTATATATATATATATATATCTTCTCTCTCTTTCCACTCTTGTACTAAATTTTTTGTTTGTTTGCTATTTTTAATTAAAAATTTACATTAATAATTACTATGTCTAAGACGACTAAAAGAATATGATGAAAGTAGTTTATATATATAAATATAGTTAATTTAGGACATATCAAAACAAGAATTAAGATACGAAGCAATTTTGTTTTGGTGCAGTTTTTATGTATTCAGTTATTTCGTTGTGAAGGCTTAAAAACTAGACTACCCTGCTGCTAAAACAAGATTTCAAAAGCAAGAGAGTACTCAATCCATTTATGAGAGCACATTTTATCGATATAAAATTCGTTAATCAAGAACCCTTGAAAAAATAAAAATGCTAAAAATTGGAAATTACAAAAGCATCAACATAAAATCACAATTTTGAGTTACAGGCATACATTAAACACGCATATAAAATATCAACTTACAAAGAAAAATATTAATGTACCACAGAGTGTGTTACAGAGCTTAGAGACCATAATCTCAACAGATAGGCAGAGGAGCACCATTCCATTCCTTCAAGCAAGCAAGCAATGGATCAATCAATTTTCCGGCACACATTGCCGAAAAGACCTTATCGAACTCCTCCCCTGGTGACCGGATTTTTTCTCCGGTCAGAAATTCGGCCCCCAGTTCTTCCCTAACAACTTTGTACAAGGGATACGATCTGCATTCCTTGATCCTGTTAGAAGCATGTCCCTTTTCGCTCTCGAGTTCAACCCTAGCATTTTCGACTTCTTTAGGCAGAAGGGCCTTCAGTTCCTCCTCAAAAGTACCGATCTTTTGGAAAATTGAAGTGCTCGAATTCTTCTCTCCATCTCCATTAATAAGCGCGTGCTCGACCAAAACTTGCCTTAATTTTTGCATCAATGGATACGCGGCGAGGCACGGATCGTCAATGTAGGTAAAAACGTGCTCACGGTCCACCACTTTGAGTAGGTCCTTTTCGCAAAACCTAGACGGGTGAAGCTCACCATTGTACCCCATGGTTAGCACTTTCTTGGCCACTTGGCTAACTGTGTTTTTCACCGTGTGTTTCAAGTTCTCCTCCAAATGCCTCAAATCAATAGCTTGGCATAAGGCAACTAGCCAACTAGAAGTCATGAGCTTCAAAATCTCCACAGCCTCCGCAGTTTTTCGCGAAGAAATTAAGCCCAATGAGTTCACATCCTGGTTATGTTGCTCGGCACTCTGTACATGATTAGTGACCGGGTTGGCTAAAAATTGGAGCTCGGAGCAATAAGAGGCCATTGCAATTTCAGCACCTTTGAAGCCATAATCCAGGCTTGGATTTCGGCCTCCGGACAGATTTGAAGGCAGCCCATTGTTGTAGAAATCATTTACAAGTTCCGAAAATTGTGCGAAAATGAGCTTGCCAATTGAGGCAATGGCTAGTCTAGTATTATCCATGGACACTCCGATAGGGGTACCTTGGAAATTTCCTCCATGTAAGGCCTTGTTTCGCGAGACATCGATTAGCGGGTTATCGTTCACGGAGTTTATTTCACGCTCAATGGACTTGGTCGATGATCGGATGACCTCAATGTGGGGGCCTAGCCATTGAGGCGACGTTCGGAGGGCGTAACGGTCTTGCTTAGGCTTTTGTAGGGGGTCCATTTCATGGAGTTTTTGAGCTTCTTTAACATAAGAGCTTCCATCCAAAATGTGTTCCATAATTGCTGCAGCCTCAATTTGGCCGGGGTGATGCTTCAACTTATGTGTCAAATGGTCGGTGAATTCTGGTTTCCCTTGCATAACTTCAGCAAAAAGAGCTGATAAAACCTCCGAGAAAACTGCTAGAATATTGGCCTCGAAAAGAACCATGGAAGCCATGCCAGAACCAACAGCAGTGCCATTCACCATTGCTAACCCTTCTTTGGGCTGCAACTCGAAAAAGCCCGAGTTGATTCCCGCAACAGAAAAGGCCTGGGCAGCATCAAGTGATTCTCCGGTGGGCCCGACAGCCTTGGAATTGGGCCGGCCCGTTAAAAGCCCGCTAATGTATGATAGTGGGACCAAGTCACCCGAGGCAGTGATTGTGCCACGGAGGGGCAAGCAGGGGGTGACGTTATGGTTGAGCAACTTTGCAATAGCCTCCAAGATTTCGAACCTTATGCCGGAGTATCCTTGAAGAAGGGTGTTGATTCTCACAAGCATCGCTGCCCGAGAAGCCGAGTGCGGCAAAGTGTGGCTCGACTCGGTCCCGTGCCCGAAGATTCCGGCATTCAAGAATCTGATGCAACGAAATTTCATGAAAAAATATTAGCAAATTTGTTTTGTATATATATATATATATATATATATGGAATAAGTCACTAGTTGGTAAGTACAGCATAAATTCTGAAATTCAAAATATGTTTGAACAGATTTATTTATGTTGCACTTCCATTCTCTCTTTAAATAATAGTAATAGTTGTGGGCCCATGCTATATTTGAGGCCAGCTTAGACTAGTTTTGTTTGTCCATTTTGACCAGGTCTACGAATAGCAGCGGATCTGGACAGAAATGCGGCCACCGACATTAAATCGTTCGTACAGATCCACCGTTTATTAAAAGATTAGCTTGTAGAACTGCATTAAGGAAAATGTTAGGTTTCACAAATTTTGGATGTTAAATTTATCTAAAATTTATATGATAATAATAATTTTATATTAATTAATATGATACTAGCTCTTAATCACTTATTATTAATTTGTTTATTAAATTCAGGAATATTTAAAATTAATTTAACGCCAATAATATTATTTTATATATTAATGAAGAAAATCATTTTTTAATTGGAAAAATAGACTAAAATGTCAAGTGACCCTCTACTGACTGCTTAAGTTTAGTGTTTAAAATATGATATCTCCTCCATTTTCAAAACAAAAAAAAAATTGCGATCTATGAGACAAAATAATGAGTCAGCAATTATTTTGTTCAAGATAAAACGGGGTACAATATATTTTACCATATATTATAGATAAGATATAAATAATACACTAAATACTATGATGATTATCAATTTATCATATTAAGGATTGTACAGTCATTTAATCTTTAATACCCACTCCGTCTTAAAAAAATATATATGTTACATAAATTAATAAAATAACAGAACATTATTTTTAAAAAGGAGGAAATATTAACAACTTTCAAAAGTACCGTCAAACTCAAAATATCAAACTAACAAATTTTGTAAATATTATGCTTTGCTATTTTTTCCCTTATAATAGATATAAATATACGTCTATTTAAGAAATCTCTAGTCCTCAAATGAAAAATAGAGTCGTGTCATATTAGTCGAGTGGTCTATTAATCAACTAGACACATAATATCCGTCAATATGGTGGAAGTTTCTTCTATTGTTTAGTCCACATGAATACTTTTCTTCAAGACAAATTTCTTAGCACCAATATAAATAAAGACAATAAGTCATTATATTAGTGTATAAATACAAAAAGATAACGATATCATTACAGAGGTGGAGCCAAATTTCGTAAATGGGGGGGTCTATAAATATTTTTTATTAAAAATATAATAATTTTAATTTTGAGAAGTCTATATCCAAAATTTTCTACACAAAAGATGAATTTAAAAAAAAAAAATTTAAAGTTCTTTCGGTCCTACAAGTTTGTACTTGGCTCTGCCACTAGACATCAGCTAACAATAGTACCGAATGTTTGAAAAAAGAAATTATTATTTTCACTTTTTTTTTCTCATGTATAATCTATATTCTAATTAATTGTAATCAATAATATTATAGTATAAAATATGAATTATACGTGTGAAAATTAAAATATATATATGGAAATAATAATTTCTTGGAAAAATGTAAAAATGTGTAATGGTAATTTAATTTTTACCTAATAAGCTCATTCTGAAGACCTCCACCTTGCTTGGCCCTCCTATGTGAAGTAGCACCATTTCAAATAGACATAAATTGGGGGGTTTATAAATAATTTTTTTATTAAAAATGTAATAATTTTAATTTTAGGAGGTCGATATTAAAATAATTTAAACAAAAGATGAATTTAAAAAAAAAAATTAGAGGTTGTTTCGACCCCACGAGCTTGTACTTGGCTCCGCCACTGGACATCAGCTAAAAAAAGTACCAAATGTTTGAAAAATGAAATTATTATTTTCACATGTTTTTTTTTTTTTGCACATATAATATACTATTTCTGTCCAAAAAAGAATAAGTCTTGACTCATTATTTTGTGCCTCATTTTTTTTTGGACGGAGAGAGTATATTCTAACTAATTGTAATCAATAATATTATATAAAGAGGGTACGGAAAGTGTACACTTATTTACATAATTAAGTGAGTATGAATATTTTAAACATTATATTTTTTATTATTAATTTACTGTACAATGTTCGAAGACTCACCTAACTATGGGGTAAAATATGAGTTATACGTGTGCAAATAAAAGGAAAAAAAAATATGGAAATAATAATTCCCTGGAAAAAATGTAAAATTTTGTAATGGTAATTTAATTTTTACCTAATAAGCTCAGTCTGAAGAGCTCCACCTTGCTTGGTCCTCCTATGTGAAGTAGCACCAAAACCAGTGGTGACACCATAACTATCTGTCCCTTTGTTCATGCTCTCCATTACCCAGTCACTGCTGGCCTTAACGCCGGCCCGGGAATCCTCCGACAACTCCACCTTCATTCCAGTGTCGCGGTAGGCTATCGACGCCACTTGAGCTATGGTTAGCGATTCTCCGCCTAGCCGGACCACCGGCTTCCGGTACTCAGCCACCATTCGCTTCACTTCATCAAGGTGACTCCCTTTTAGGGACTCCGCCGCCGTACCCCAATTCAATGGGTCATTGGTCACACATAAAGTTTCCATTCCTTCATGACCATTACTATTTCCAATACCATGTTCCTCCATTGTATATATGATTTCACGAGAAAATCGAGTTCGAATATGAAAGAAAAATTACGTTAAATAATTAAAATAAATAAATATGAAGTTTATTTATGGAAGGAGATGAAAGAGGAAAGAGTAGGAAATTGCAGAGCTGATTAAGCTGAATTTCCTGAGATGGTTGAGCTGATTTAAGGTGGTTTAAATAGGAAGGAGGGTAATCGTATTTGAGTGTTGGGTGGGCAGGCGGATGTGTTAGTTGAAAGTTGAAGGTGGCCGTTGGATGATCATGGAAATGGATGGTAGAGATGATGACACGTCGTCTGTGTGTATAGTTTTATACTCGTTGGTGAAGAGAGAGAGTGGGTTGGTGAGGGGAGTGGCCGGAGAGGGTTTGAAAGCACAATGCCACCTGAATTTTGTCAAAAAAGTGGAATGGAATACGTAAGTAAGTTTGTCGTCGCAACGGGCGTTTCGACTTGTAACCTTCGAACG
This sequence comes from Pittosporum tobira, assembly GCA_032359685.1. Lineage (NCBI taxonomy): Eukaryota > Viridiplantae > Streptophyta > Magnoliopsida > Apiales > Pittosporaceae > Pittosporum > Pittosporum tobira. The sequence goes on from JAUMHB010042269.1 coordinate 16,760, forward strand.
TATCCTATTTCGATTTGGATAATGAAATTTATCGTACAACCACTAATGCAGGCAGTACATAATTAATTAAGATGAATTTACCTTTACCTTTATGGTAGATTGAGTTGGTGTAAATTTGGTTGAATTGGTGAGATTAATTATTCGTAAAATGCAGGGCTAAGCAAATAAATTTGAAGTCGGCGATATCTTAGTTTAATAGTTATTTCTTATCTATCATTATAAGAATTTAATAGTGTAGAGTTTTGTTCTCATATGAAATTTTTAATTTATTAATATTATGACGTATGATGGTTATTACGAGATTCGAAGCATGATACAATCATTCTCATCGCCTACTTAAAAAAAAAAAATATGAAAGTAATTGATGAAATATTTTTTTTATTAATTTATATGTAAATGTAATTTAGAAAACCTTAACTTTTTCATGTTCTAAAAGAGTAATCTAAGCCCATAATAATTATTGGTCAACATAAATTTTGTTATTATTGTATTATTATCAGTTACTTCTAAACTACTCCCTCCGTATAATTTCTATTTGTCCTAATTGTAAAATACATGTATATTAAGAAAAAATTTTAATTTTCTAATATATCCTTCTTATTATATTGTTTTTATTTAAATAATTTTAACTTTTTCTTTCTATTTTAATCATTACGACTAATCTCATATTTCTTTTCATTAAAATCACTTATTTTCAAAAAAATATTTATTCTTTTCAACAAAAATCGTTAGTAACTTATTGGATATAAAAATAGTAGATAGAGTGAAAAGGTTTATTGGCGTTAACGACTTCTATTTTTTTTAAGTAATTATTCTTTTTACCAAAAATAATTACATATTAACTATAGATATTATTGGAAAAACAAGAACAAAGATAATTCGAAAAAAAATACTACACAGACAATTCACTCCCTAAAAATAAACCAATTCGTAAATGTCATGATTCTAATTTTTTATAATAGTACTAAAATTACAAAATTATCTCGAATTTAAAATTTATTTATTATCATATTACCACTATTATACCACACACAATCATTATATTTAGGGCTAACATTCCTCATAGGCTCCCCCACTTACCCCTTTGTTGGATTAAAATTAACAACTTTGTTATGAACAATACTCATTTTGTGAAATAAAAGGTCAACTATTTTTAGAAGTAAACATAAAATAAAATTAAATCTTAATTATTTGTTAAGGGGGTCTTATTTATTGTAAAATAAAAGGACGATAAGGATTATGGGCCTGTTTGTTTCAACTTGTTTTCACTTATTATAGTTTATTTTCAAAAATCAACTACCTTAAATTAATTATTTGTATTAATTTAAAAAAAATTAAGTTAAGTATAACTTATATTGTCAACTTATTTAGAAAAGTTGGTCAACGTGTGTTTTTTTGGCTTATAACTTATTCTAATTACTCCTATAAAATAAATTTTAAATTGTTCTAAAATAAGTTGTGCCAAACAGACCGTATATATCGTACTATTACAGGCTGTGGATTTAATCAGGCATTTATGTGTGCTACATTTTTATATAAAAAAAATTAAACACACACACACACACACA
>JAUMHB010042280.1:0-18323 GCA_032359685.1 Pittosporum tobira
AAAATATCATATTCATAATGTTAAAATATTGAGTTCTTACATTGACACTCAAGTCAGATATATTGGTGTATAGAGATATCATCACATGGATATGTTTAAAATTTTAGGTAGGAGAAGAAAGATGTCTTTCATCGGATAAGCGTTCGATTATATAGAAACATGGGAGATATGATCACATGCCTTTGGCACACGATGTATTTTTTCTTCTCCAAATTTAATACTCGTTGCTGCTAATGTGTCAAGAACTATCATGGATTCACATGTTCTAAGGAAAATGTTTGTGAACTTTACTATCGTACATGTGTTGATGACACCAATAACAAATTATACAATACCAAATTGAATTATTTTGTGCAAAGTTGAATAAAATCTAATTATATTATGTCATCCATAATAATAAAAATCTAATTACTTGAACTTCTTTTGTGTTTTTCTATTTATTAGTTTTACTGCTTTTAGCATAATTTTTATCGTGATTAAGGAAGAGACAAAGTAAGATTTGAAATTTATATTTGACATTATGGATACATACCAAATTTCATTTTCATTTGCATTTACTAAGCTTGATTTACTTTATTATAGAATTGCTTGAAAATTAAGACATGTATTAAGATACATGATACATTAATAAAATTATAAGATACATGATACTAATTAAATAATACTAATGGATTTGCGAAACACAACCTACATACTTTATGAATACAATTGAAATGTTATTTGAAAGAAAGAAAAAAGATTTATCTTTTATATTATAATTAATAATTTTTGGATGTGTATACAAAACAAGCAATCAAATCATAAATAAATAAATTAGAAATTCAAAAAAATTGAGCCATTTTGGTATTTTTCTACCATATAACTTTGAGGCTCAAGTTAGATATAGTGATTTATAGAGATATTATCAGATGGATATATTTAATTTCTTCTTCAAATTTAATTAATACTCGTTGTTGCTAATGCGTCAAGACCTACCATGAATTCACATGTTTCGAAAAAAATATTTGTAAACTTTACTATTGTACATTTGTTGATGACATCCGTAACAAATTTATACATTACCAAACTAAATTATTTTGTGAAAATCCAAATAAAATTCAATTATATTCTGTCATCCATAATAATATATATTCTTGAGCCATTCATTCATGACTAGACCGGATTTTGAAGCCAAGGTTGACAGCCGTAGAGAGCTTGTTGACGAATTGCATGTTGTACGCACATGACATATGAAAATGTTAGTTGAGTTTTGTAGAATTTATAGTTCTACTACCCTCCATAATATCTAACGGTCAAGTCCTACCAGCTCCCACTCTTTCTCTCACTCTAGGTCTCTCTAGCAACAATACATACACACACACACATTAATGATAATGATAATAATAATATAATAATTGAAAAGTCGATCAACTTTTTAGTTTGTTTTGTATTCTTGAATTTCAAGGAGGCCCCACTTTCTTCTTCCATTCCATGCCATAAAATATAAAATCTCTTGCACCAGAAAGCCTAACTACCATGGGCGTGGACACCATGTCGTCTAATCCTCCTCCAAATCCAAATCCAAATCAAAATAAAACTAAAGATTTCTTCGCTTCACCAGCTCTCTCTCTTAGCCTCGTAATCTTCTTTTGATTCATTATTCCTCGTCTTGTAATCTTCTTTTGATTCATTATTCCTCGTCTTGTATATACATATATGCGTGAGCAGCAAATTAATCAACTTAATTAGTTGCAGTAGGTATGTGTGTGTGTATATATATATCGTCACTAATCTATGCGTACCTAATTTAAATTTCATTCTTGTGGTAAGGCTGGGATTTTCCGACATGGCACGGTGTCGGCAGCAGCTAACATGGACGTGGAAGAAGGAGATGAAGGAAGCGGCGGCGGCGCTGGAGAGAGTAGTCGAAGAGAGAACACGTTCGAGATTAGTAGTGAAAACTCCGGACCGGCTAGATCCAAGTCTGATGATGATTCTGGTGATCAAGATGACCCAGAGGACAAAAACAAGAAAAAGAAGAGAAAGAAGTATCACAGACACACTGCTGAGCAAATTAAAGAAATGGAAGCGTGAGTTTCTATTTCTGTATATGTCATACTCAATCCTTTAATTCTTCTGCCTACACTTTTACTTATACATGTATATATACACCACCATAAATCTTGAATTAAACATCCAGCTTGCAAACTAATTAAGAAAAGCAAGAACTAGTAGCACGTGCCAGCTACCAGGTAACTAACACAAATTTATAATTAAATTTAATGCTAGCAGTCTGGCACTATCAAATTTTCAATCAATTAAAAAACCTAATTATAGTTTTGTTATCCATGGTCATGATGTGTTCATATGATCACATGAGTGTATATGTAACTGCAGGCTATTTAAAGAATCGCCCCATCCAGATGAGAAGCAGAGGCAAGAACTTAGCAAGCAATTAGGCCTTCATCCTAGACAAGTCAAGTTCTGGTTTCAAAATCGTCGAACCCAAATTAAGGTATGTAATCTTGTTATTTTGCTCTTCATTTTCTTCCATTCCCAATTAAGTTTTACCCATAAACCGCTATGGCCATGTGAGTATTTTATGAAACCAATTTAATTGAACAACAAATTATTTACATGGTTGGAAATAGCTAGGTTTGATGTACGTTGTTGTTGCAGGCTATTCAGGAGCGCCATGAAAATTCTTTGTTGAAAACTGAAATGGATAAGCTTCGCGAGGAAAATAAAGCACTAAGGGAGACCATTAAGAAGGCCGCCTGCCCTAACTGTGGCGTCTCCACCGGTAGCAAGGATCCCTCCGCCATAGCAACTGAGGAACAACAACTGAGGATTGAAAATGCTAGACTAAAAGCTGAGGTTTGACAAAAAAAGCTACTTATATTTATACAATCCATCTTTCCATGAACATATGATTATAATAGTTTTTATAAAATTTTATAACGATGTATAGATTGAAAAACTCCGAGGAGTTACTGGGAAATTTCCATCTGGATCATCACCAACTAGTTCCTCATGCTCAGCCGGAAATATTGATCAAGCTGGAAATAGATGCTCTTTAGATTTGTATAGTGGCGTTTTCGGGCTGGAAAAGTCGCAAATTATGGAGATCGCTAACCAAGCAGCCGAAGAGCTCATAAAAATGGCTACAGCCGGGGAACCACTTTGGATCAGAAGCTTTGAGACTGGTCGTGAAATACTCAATTATGATGAGTACATGAAAGAGTTTGGACATTCAATCGAAGATGACAAGCCCAAGAGATCATCCATTGAAGCCTCCAGGGAGACTGGGGTCGTCTTTATGGATTTCCCCTCACTAGTTCAAAATCTCATGGATGTGGTAATTAATTAAGATCAAACTAATCTAGACTAAATATCATTTTGTAGTGTAAACTTTTAGATGGATTAATATTTCAAGCTGTGTATTCTTTTAGAACCAATGGCAAGAGATGTTTCCATGCATGATCTCAAAGGCGGCTACCGTAGATGTCATTTACAGTGGCGAGGGTGCCATTAGAAATGGGGCCATCCAATTGGTAAGTAACTCGATTTTATAATTTGCTTTATATTTTGAAGAAATTTAGTTTAATGAAAAAAAAAATTTAATGAGAAAAAAAAAGAAGAAGAAGAAGGTAAACGGTCATTTTATTATGCACAAACTTAAAACTATTTTCCTTTGATTAATTACAGATGTTTGCAGAGCTTCAAATGCTCACCCCCATGGTGGCCACTAGAGAAGTTTATTTTGTTCGATATTGCAAACAATTGAACACTGATCAATGGGCGATTGTTGATGTCTCCATTGACAAAGTTGAGAATAATATTGATGCATCTCTACTAAAATGTAGAAAACGCCCATCTGGTTGCATCATTGAGGATAAATCAAATGGCCATTGTAAGGTAAAATTTATCACGTAATGAATCAGAGAATCAAATCTTTCTTGAATTCATGCACGGGCATTCTGCCAATGCATCAGACCTAGATCTTCTTTTCTTATTTTGAATTTTTTAAAATGAAATAATACCGATAATTACGATTGAGTGATTTATATCTTGCTATCTTAATTATAAGGGCTTAATTTTAGAAATTAGAATTTAGAAAACACAATCATTAATTACTATACATGAAATTTTCAGGTTATATGGGTAGAGCACTTGGAATGCCAGAAAAGCATGGTAGACACATTGTATCGGGCAATTGTCAATAGTGGTTTGGCCTTTGGCGCAAGCCACTGGATGAAAACATTGCAGCTGCAGTGCGAGCGTCTTGTCTTCTTCATGGCAACAAATGTTCCCACAAAAGATTCAAGTGGTACGCCTAAATTATTTCAGCCCCCAAAATTCATTAATAAATAAATAAATTCACATACATCTTACTTTGACTGTTCCAACTACTTAACAAGGTGTTGCAACATTGGCGGGAAGGAAAAGTATTCTAAAATTGGGACAAAGAATGACAAGGAGTTTCTGTCGAGCTCTAGGAGCATCAAGCTATCATACATGGAACAAGGCCGCAACTAAAACAGGAGATGACTTGAGGATATCTTCCAGGAAGAACTTGAATGACCCTGGTGAGCCTCTTGGAGTCATTTTGTGTGCGGTCTCATCAGTCTGGTTGCCTGTGTCTCACCACATTATATTCGATTTCTTAAGAGATGAAACACGAAGGAACGAGGTTAGTTAGCAACTCACCATTTTACAGATTCCAAACATACCATAAAGAAACCTGTTTTCATACCATCTGTTGTGTACATTTTAGTGGGACATCATGTCAAATGGAGGCCCGGTACAAACAATTGTAAACTTAGCTAAAGGGCAGGATCGAGGAAATGCAGTCACAATCCAAGTGAGTAGGTCAATTGAATACTTTCTTTTTCTTTATTTGACCAAGTAAAAAAGAAAAATTTACTTACTGTTTTTCAAACAAATTCAGGCAATGAAACCGAAAGAAAGCAGCATGTGGATACTCCAAGATAGCTGCACAAATGCATATGAGTCCACTGTTGTCTATTCTGCAGTGGACATCAGTGCCATGCATTCTGTTATGACGGGGTGTGATTCTAGCAACATTGCTATATTACCTTCGGGTTTCTCAATTCTCCCAGATGGACTCGAATCGAGGCCCTTGGTGATCTCTTCTAGGCCGGAGGACAAAAGCACAGAAGGAGGATCATTGCTTACAATTGCTTTTCAAATCCTAACAAGTAACTCTCCATCAGCTAAACTTAGTACCGAATCTGTAGAGTCGGTTAACACTCTAATATCATGTACATTGCACAATATTAAAACAGGGTTGCAGTGTGAGGACTGATTGCTTCTATTTATATTCTTTCATAAATAGATACTCCGTATTTGTGAAAGAACATAAATAGATGCAGCATTATATTACTAATTGATTCAGATTTTGTTTTCTCCTTTTTATTGCTGATTTTCTTTGGGATTCAATGTTGCGCAGCTCCTATCTAAGGGCTTTTGAGTTTAGTAGAGACTTATTTAACATGTTTAATATACGAGGTTCTCTTTTTAGTTTCTTTTATTAATCTTACTGTTATTTGAGTGATTTTATATATATATATATATAAGTCCAGTTATATTCTACTCCATTATTAAACTTTTCGGAAGACAAAAGTGTCAATAAAGCGTGACCAAAATGAAAGAAAAATAATCAATTACTTAGAGACTTAATTAATTGTCAAATCAATATTTTTAAGCTAAGGAAGTCGTCGCATGGCCATTATTAGGAGGATATTTGTTCAAGCATATTCAAGTCAGTCAATCGAGTCTCTCACAGACACTGTATCAAACACCTAAAAAGTATAAAGAGCAGACCTTTTTGATCTCATATCAAAGTTCTGTTTATGGACTAATCACATGCTCCTACCTCAAAAAGTTCTGTTTATAATTTTAGTTTTTTTTTTTTTTTTTAATTTAATTTAATTTTTAGTTTTAAAATAAAAAGGATCCATACATGTTCCCATTACATGGCCAGACGAAAATATACCAAAAAGCTCCAATTATAGAACCCCACATCAATCAAGATTCATATTACAAGGAGAAAGAAAACTCATTCCATTAATCAATATCAAAAGTATGACAATCATGAGTGAAAAAAAAAAAAACAAATAGCTCAACACAATGAGAAATTGGAAAAACAACAAAGATCACATTACATTAAGTTTGTTGAGACTCTAATGGGAGCCCAAGCTCCTGAGTCGCAACCTCCTTCGTCTTCGGAGCATTTCTTGGAGGGACTGGAACTCCAAGAAAAGTCTTGGTCTTGCTAATGGGTCTGCTTTTCTCGAGCTGAACAACGTCACCCACTTTGAATTTGTTATCTGGGTCGTGTGCCTGGTACTTCTTCTTCTTCCTCACTCTGCGCTTGTATTTAGGGTGCGGGGCCAAACGTGTGACTTCGACGGATACGGTTCTGTCGTTCGAGGAGCAAACAACCCGGCCCTGCAGGGATTTCATGGCTCGAATTGGTTGGAGAAAAGTGAGGGGTCGTGAGCTTGGGGAGGAGAGAGAAGAAGAGGGTTTTGAGAGGAGGGAAGGTGGGGAGGAGCCATGAAGGAATGGGGAGGTCAGGTGGAGGGATTTGAAGTGGGAGAGATGGAGTTGCAGGAGAGGTGACACGAGGGACATTTTCTTGGGACAGATAAGAGGGAGGAGGACTTGCAGGCTTTTTGATTGTGAATTGATGCGTAGGGTACTCGGGTATGGGTTTTCCATTGACGGGCCCAGGATATTGTATCCGGATTTGGATGGTTATTGGGATTAAGATCGGGTGCAGGATTCGAATCAAATCGACCTTCACCGGTGTATTGTCTTACTCTTAAACTTATACTCTTGAAATTAATTATTTTTTGTGTGATTGTTTAAAAAATATGCCAATAGGCAATAACCATCCAATTGAAGCACTGGGAATATGAAGCAGCAGTTTAGTTGATTAATTTTGAAGAACAAAGGGCACCAGCAATGGCATCTCTAGCAACCTTTGCTGCCAACCCATTACCGTTAAGGGCCTTGGCAGAAGCTCACTTACCGGGCTTAAGCTCCACATCAAACCATCTCGCCAGAGTTTAAGACGCACCAATTTCAAGTAACAATCTTTAACTAATATGTTTGTCTTAATTGCTGTAATTTACGTATACCACAATATAATCAATTAGTTGATATTGTTTGGTGTTATATATGTGTTGAGTCACAAATTCGCTATATTTGATGTTGCCGAAATCTTAAATTGAAAACATACAACGCACAATTAGTTGGCTGGAACCCCAAGGAATCAACGATAAAGAGGAGTTGAGTTTAGAAAATTGTTGTTCCTTACTGTTCATCGGGAGATGAGGGTTTTTATAGGACCCCCTATTTTGAGGCTTAAACTAGATAATTAATGAGAGTTTATATCTTATTAGGTTTATAAAATCTTTGTCGTATTGTATAATGTACCCGAACATGTGTTATAATTAGAGTTCATTTAGTTTTTTCTATTCTTGGGGACATAATCCTCTTAAATTAATTAGGAGAATTATAGAATCGTAACGCTTGTGCTATTTTGACAGAGTCAAATTCATATAGCTACTGTCGTAATTTTGGGTCGGTCTTCTTCAATACGTATAATTATATATGGAGAGCTTTTGCTGTGGTGGCCAAATATAATGACAAGTGTCCATTTTGACTTGGAGGATTTGGGTAACACCACTAGCCAATGAGACTTGTATGGATCAAATGCACAATTTTCATACAATCCTATAATGCAGGTTTTTATTTAACTTCGTATACAGTTTTTGAATCATTAATAATTTAATATTTCAATGTATTTTTATTAATTCGATGTCTGGCTGTTTGTATTAAATTTATACTCACTTCGTGCCAAAAAGAGAATCCAATCATTTTGTTGGCCTATTGACTTGTTAATATTTTCCCAAGACACATTCTGATTTCTCTCTCTAAAGAAAAAAAGTAAATTGATCAGATTGACACAAAACTTTAAGATTCAAAAGAATGCGAAACAGATTAAAGTCATACACAGTGAGGTTAGCTGAAGTTAGTTGGGCCTTGGAGAGATGGGTAATTTGATTGAAATATATATATATATATATATATATATATATATACACACACTTCTTGAAGACATTTTATTTTGGGAGGTCGTTCGACCCTTGCTTATCTAAGCTCAACAGCCTCAGGGGACATTCTGCTAATCAAGAAGGGCCCACAACTTTCTCCAAAGCTTGGTCCACGTGGAAAAAGTTAATTTATTCTAGCACTTGCATCCTTCAACCTCTTGATTATGTATAGATGTATCTTCCCTATAACTTGTAAGTATGCTGGATCCTATCTAAGACCCCTTTAATTATTTCAAAATTTGTTTTTGTTATTTCAGCCATTCTTATAAACTTGATGCTTCGTTGTTGACCATCATATTTTCATAATCCACTTACGAACTTAATCTCAATAGTTTATTATTTTTTTTTTCTGATTTTGTTTTATATATTCTCCCCCACCCCCAATTGATGCAAGTATAAAAGATGATTAAGAACTGGAGGAGCTTTTCATGGCCTGTAAAAATTGAAGCTTATCTTTGAACCTTCTGAATGCCTTAAAATTCGATTTATCAAGAACTTCCGATATCTTGTTTTGGCTATTGTTCCTGTTATAGGTCATTTTTTTGAATTTTTGTTGGACATCTGAACGCTAAATATAAATGATGATATCTTTAGCCAAGAAATGCCTATAGGATAATTTATGGTACAAGTCAACGAAATGATTTTCTTATATAGAGGAAAGCGTAGCTAAAGATTCCATACACTATATGTCTCTCATTTTCTGTAAATATAGAAAGGAAGAATCATAATTTAATGAACCTATGAACCCCTGCAAATTTATATATATTTGCGAACCTTTCTAGTTTTTACTGTGTTTTTCTGAGTCAGTCTTTCTCCTAATATGCTCCTAAGATGATATTTAGTGGCGTGCTGCCGGACTTCTTAGCCCGCATTTCTCAAGTTTCTCTAGGTAGGAAAATTTCTTATTAGTGACAATGTTGGGGGGTTTGCTCATGACTTCTTGCGAGTCTTTCTTTAGATCAGCCTCACCTTGATCGAAATTCCAACCCATGAAATCTGACAATGTCATTGAAGTGGGTGCCTCCTCTTGGTTGAGCTTTTCTAACTCTTCTTTGGCATTTAACTTCTCTGTCACTTTCATTGATGGGGATTCTCTTAAAAAGTATCCTTTTTTTTCTCCAACCGATGGATTTTGTGCAACGGAATCCGCGTGGAGAACGTCATCTATGCGTGACATGACTGTGAAGGCCAAGCTTTCCAATACTCTTGAATAGCTCTCAACCACAGCATGACCCACATCCTAGTAAGCCATGAAGCGAATAGGTATTAATTTTCATGCAACAAAACCTTAAATAAAAATTAATGTATAAGGTGTCCCTTATAGAACATGAAGAAGGGATATTTATCACAATAAAATAAACCACAAAAAAGGGAGAACTTGTGAAGTTACTTATAAACACATTCCATTTGTGGTGGCATAGATGATCATATAATTGCAACAATGAAATAGAAGAGTCTTTTTTTTGTTCAAAGCATCAATTAAGTAGCAAGGAAGCTTTTCTTACTCGATTGAATTGAATTTTGCTTATGTCTAGTGAAGATTGAGAGATTCTAGGGTATCTATGCTTCAGAATGAGTAGTAGGGTCTCCAATCTTTCTTCAAATTGTTCTCTCTTTTCAAAACTCACAGTTGAACCCCAAGAAGACCTTCCATCTTTAGCGATCATCTTCCTCTTCCAGATCACCATGGATGCCTCGATCCTGTTCTTGAGTTCAAGTATTTTAAGCTCAGACGATAAGTCCGTTGTTGAAAGAAAAAGATCAGGATCAAAGAATTCCACGGTGATATTTTTATAGAGCAAGTCTCCTAGGCTTGCCTTCCCATTCTACCATAAGCAAGAACAGAAAACATTACTAATGGTCATAGCCTCGTACCAAATATGAAATATTAGTAATGCCTTCATGTATACAAATTTAAATGAAATTCTTTATGGTTAAGGCTTCATATTTTCTGTACCTTAGGGAGGGATTCAATGTAATTTTCAGGGATTTCCATTTCTGATAGGGTTTGAGCATTTATAGCCATGGCTGCTTTGTGTACTTGGTTTACCGAATCCTTCTGAAATTGCAGCCATTTCCTTGTAACTTCGGATAAACCATTTGGTGAAACCTTGGGAGTAGGTAGCCACCATTTTTCCTCATTTCTCTTGTTTTTCGCATCAGAATGTTTTGGCAGGTAAGAAAACTCACTTTGATCTTTAAAATTTTCTAGGCAGTCCTGTTCATTTTGTGACATTGGAACTTATTAAAAAATTAATATAGATATCAAGCTTAGAAAATTAAAGCCGTTAAGATCCAGGTTCTTACAATAAGCATGGCATCAAGCTTACGTAGGGCAGGGATATTCATAAGAAGATCAGTTCTCTGCCTCGTTGTCATTATCTGTTCAAACGAAGAATATAAGCTGCTCTTACAAAGCTCAGATATCCATATCCGTATCTATATATCTTATATAAGGAGATATTATTACCTCCATATTATTTTGTTTAACAGGAACCATTTCAACAATGTGATCGGTAACAGATAAGAGCCAGTCAATTTCTTTTCGCCACCTTGCTTTCAGAGCTGCTGGCATGGGCTCTAATTTCCCATGTTCACCGAATACAGAAGCTGGAATAGTCCGATAAGATTAAAAAAAATAATAATAAAACAAAATAAAATTTTAACCATTGACCTTGGAAATTTGTTAAATAATCTTTGATTCTGTACCTGAAAATTATATAAAATCTTTGTTAACATAATATTTCTGCAGCAGTAACTAAAATCTCTGTTTGATATTATGAATTGACAAGATTACTGGTATAAAATGTACCTGCTAGGTTGGTGATGGCATTTGATAATGCCAAAGCAGATGAAGCACCCTTCCCCCCACCAGACATATCCTCCCCCAGAAGCAACTTTGAGAACCTTTCTTTCATCATTTCCATGTCTGAAATGAAAATTCACCAACATAAAATTTAAATATTTAATTGGATAAATAACATGTTGGTTTCGTTATCATAACTAGAAACCTGACTTGCCTGAGGATTGTTTTCCCTTGACTTCGGTTGCTCGAACCATCTTCAATTCGAGTAGAGAATTCGGAGGAGCAGCAAAATTATTGTAAATGGTAAAGGATGGATGTTTTTGATTATTTGTTTTCTTGTTTTAATCAGAAATTTAATTAAAATGGAAATGAATAAAGGGGAAAGAGAGAGGAGGGGTTCGCAATCTCGAAAGAGATTAAAACTTTGAGAAGAAAGAAAAATGGAGATGAATGATGGTGGGAACGAACAATGGGATAGGACCTGTAATTAGTTTTCTGCTTCCTTCGTTCTGTGTATGGAGGAACCTGGGGTTGCATGTTTGAGAATGAGTCATAATGATATACAGATCAACGATTACTAAATAAATAATAAATTACCCCAATTTTTCTTTCTTTTTTTTTTAGCTAGTTACTTTTGTTGATTTTCCTTTTTTCTAAAAGAATTTAAATTACTTTGTTCCATCAACTTTGAATCTCTCTAGTTATTTCAACGATTATTACAATTATAATCAAGTATTCTGATTATTTAAATGATTCAAATAAGTTAAATCATAAGTATAAATTTAGAGAGGCTCATAATATGTCATAGATTCTACATAAATCACATAATAATGAGGAAACATTTATTTAACAATATCGATTCTATTTCATATGAATAATTAAACTTCACAAAACTAATAAATTTATGTTTGATTATTCACAAATATCACAATTGTACCATGTAAATTAATTATTATTCAACAAAAATAATAAGATTTGTTAAAAAAAGAAAAGAAAAAAAGAGACCATTACGATTCGCGGTAATACTTTTATTCAAAACACAATGACAATTTCACAAAGAGTATTCAAACTAATTCCTTCGGGATTTTGATTTGGTGTTTTTTTATACAAGATATAATAGTTATTGTGAATATGTGATATTGTGTTCTCGTTTTAAAATTTATGTAGAATAATATGCTACATTCACGACTTGTTGAAATCGGTTGATGGAATTCTAAAATTTAAAAATTAAAAAAAATATTTAAATTACAAAATATCTATGTATTATTAATTATTAAATATTTTATTTTCAAATGACCAATATCAATTTTAAAATTAAATTTTATAATTAGTTTAGAAAATTAAAAAATCATTTTGGTGAAAAATAAAAATAGTACTACGTATTTAATAGAAAATAATATTTATACTTTGTATTTCTTACTTACATCTCACTGAATAAAAGTTTTTTTTTTTTTTTTTAATTTAACTATTGTGTCGTAAGATATTCCGGTCATTTATTTAAAAATTATAAAAAAGTGATGTACGTGTGAGGGTATGACTCTTTTTTGGGTGCAAATATGAGCGTATGGCTCACCTCTCAACGGGGGACAGATGGTCCAGAATCTTGTTTTTGGTGGTGGTGGGCAATCGAAAGAAACGCCAACCAGTCGCTAGTCGGCCGACCCGTCCACCGGCAAATACTATTAAAATGTTACGCTACAAAATCCTTCATTTATTAAAGATTAATTCTACTCTAAACACAAACAAACACAAATCTCTGACCATAAAATTCATCTTTGTCCGCCATAAACAATTCTTCACCCAAAAAAATGGAAGACATCGGAGTACTAATGACCTGTCCAGTGTCATCGTACCTCGAACAAGAACTCGACAAGCGATTCAAGGTCTTCAAATTCTGGAACTTCACTCAAAAAACGGAATTCTTGAAACAAAACTCCAATTCTATTCTCGCGATTGTCGCCAGCGGGGCTGCCGGCGCCGACGCCGAGTTAATTGAGTCGCTGTCGAAGCTGGAAATCATATCGAGTTACAGCGTTGGATTGGACAAGATTGATTTGGGCAAGTGCAAGGAGAAAGGGATTAGGGTTAGTAATACTCCTGATGTGTTGACTGAGGACGTTGCTGACTTGGCTATTGGCTTGATTTTGACCACTTTGAGAGGAATTTGTGAGTGTGATCGCTATGTCAGAGCTGGGCTTTGGAAAAAAGGGGATTTTAAATTGACTACGAAGGTTTAATTTTTATTTTTAAATAAAGTTGAAAGCTTTTTCATGGGGCTTGATTTCATATATGCTTTTAGGTGACTCTTTTGTCAACTAAATATTGTTTTAAAAAAATGATTTGCATAGCCTAGATAACCATATTCAATCTGTCTGCTGGAGAAAGTGATTTAGGTTTAAGTAACTTGTTAATAGATATTAATGGATGGAGTATTTGTTTATTTCCCTCTTTATTTGTATTGTGAATAGTTCTATTAGAGATGGTATGTTCAGTATCATTTAGTTTAACGCTTTGCTGTGTAATATTTCTATGGATTTTCTTGGGCACTAGTATTCCTGATGTTTACACAAAATCTTTTACCAGTCAGAGTATTGTAGTACTAATGGTCAGTTCTCGTAAGTGTTTCTATTGAGATTTAGAGGTAGGATTCCGAGGGACTACTACAAAATGCAGCACTCATAATCAATGACTGTTATTGTATTTACAGATTGTTACCTAAAGAATCGTGTACTGTCCAATAAATTCTCTCTCAGCTTTGTTGTAAACAACGTTTATAATCTGGTTATCTGAATATTAAGTTGATCATATTTTCAACTTTCATTGAACCAGCCACTTATTTTTTCCCCTCTGTGATTGAGCCTTGTTCTGTTGATGATAAATTGATCTAAACTTTTTTTGTTTGTCTTTTATCTAAATTTTTTTTTTGGTTTGTTTTCCTTTTTATTTATAATTCTCATTTTGTCTCCTGACCTATATTTGGCATGCAGTTCAGTGGCAAAACAGTGGGTATTATAGGTCTGGGCAGGATTGGGTCAGCAATTGCAAAGAGAGCTGAAGCATTTAATTGTCCAATCAATTACTACACCAGATTAGAGAAAAAAGATTCAAACTACAAATACTACCCAAGTGTCATTGAGTTGGCTTCAAACTGTCATATCCTGGTTGTTGCATGTCCATTGACTGCTGAAACTCGCCACATCATCAACCGCAAAGTCATTGATGCTTTGGGTCCTAAGGGTGTTCTCATCAACATTGGAAGAGGTCCTCACATTGATGAATCTGAGCTGGTATCTGCTCTGGTTGAAGGCCGATTGGGAGGGGCCGGGCTTGATGTCTATGAAAATGAACCTGAAGTACCAGAAAAGCTCTTTGGGCTAGATAATGTGGTCCTCTTGCCTCATGTGGGGAGTGGCACCGTGGAAACGCGCAAGGCCATGGCTGACCTTGTCGTTGGGAACCTAGAGGCTCACTTCTTGAACAAACCACTACTGACTCCAGTGGTTTAAGTATGTTGCGAAGTTAAGCTCATTTATGATTGTTTTGGGGGCATTGTATGAGTGCTGCCACTTTTGTTTATTCTGTTTGAGTATTGTAGACGCCTCCTTAACTTTGGGTAATCGCTCGTGGATGAACTGGTATGTATTGCTGTTGTGAATAAATTTCCAATTGTCTTCTCTTATTATATTAATCAGTTCCAACAGATGGGGTGATTAGGTAAATCTCATGAATGAAAGCCTTGTTTTTTTAAAAATTGTTTTTGTTATTAAGTTGAGTGAGGGGGGCCAATATTTTAACCTTAAAATGTAGGTGTTGGGCGTTGGACTGGGCAACTGTTATTTGTTGCCTCGATGTCAAGTAGCTAGGTTAAGTTATACGGAGTATGATTTAGCAAAACCAAATTTAGTATAAAGATGATCAAGGAAAACTGCTACCAAACATGATAGCTAGGTTGCAACTCAGTTTTCCTACCAAACATAATTTTTGTTTATGCGTTTGAGTTAATATAACTTTTAAAAGCTCAATCAACTACTACTAGACAAGCATTTTATATAGAATTAGCAGTTGCTAACTTGCTATATATAGTAGTAGTAGTTTTCAGGAAGCCCCTGTTATCTTGAAAAAGAAACCAGAAAACTCCTCCGATCTCCCTGCTCTTTTTCGAAGTTGGTAAAAAAGAAGGGTGGATGGAATTTGAAGCTCTTCCCATGAAATGAGATCGGCTGGCATACGTATATTATCTTCAGGGCAGGGGTTTAGGTTGTTGGTGATTTTCAAAATCTATCAATAATTTAAAATTAATAAAATATGTTAATATATTTATTTCACATTTTTATAATGAAAAGATGTATTTGTTCAATAAATTAAGACATCTCATTAAGTTAAAATATGCAATGAATAGATGTTAATATAGAGTGGATATGTCTATTCATATATGGAGTAGATATATCTATTCATTTATGTCTCTTCAAATGGATGTGTAAAGCCTATAAAAGAGGCTAAGACCTCATTCTAAAAAGATCAATCCAAGTAACTCATATTTCACATATGAGTGAATTCACTCTTTTAAATATTTTTAGTACTTGAAATATTTAATATTTTTAATTTCTTCTCTTTCTCATTATGGTTTTAATTAATATTTAATGAGTATCAAGTTTGTGACATGTATCTTATGATACAATTACCTGTCAAACTTTGTGTACAGTATATAAGGGGCTCAGGACACCCCAACTACTCCGTTCTTTACTTCGGCGCGCGTGAAGGACACGTTTTGTATTTTAATCTTGTTACCATAAATAACTTCTGCCAAAAGCGGACAAGGATCTTCTTGCGTTTTAATTGATGGATGATAAAGCCCGACGAGGATCGATCATCCCACAAAGTCTGTCTCGATTAGTTTTGTTATAATCGGTTGAACAACTGTCAGTCTAATTGTACAAATCCAACCCATTCCATCCTAAAACGAGCCAACCATTCAAACGAATCGAAACTACTCCTCCTCAACTATTCCTTGCGTTCCACAAAATTTGACTGCATTTTACATTATTAAGAGTCTCATATTTTATTTTATTTTTTCTTAATAAAAATTATATTTTTTATTAGCATTAAATGTAATAATGTTGTGAAGTTAAATGTCATTAATTCACTGTCATTGTCAAAAACTTAGCCATAATTAATTTGAGGGTAAAAACAGAATAAAATAGTATGTATTTGAAGTTTATAAATTTTATAAAGGCGCAAACTTAGCAATTGAACGGGTTGGGTCGATATGGGTCTGGGTTAGATGGATTGGGCTTAAAATGCCCGATTTTAAGGAATCTATATTTTAGCTACCGGTAACCAACCCTTTTGGAGTTGGGTGACCCCCACGGATTTTTTAAGTATATTTCTTAAGATAAAATAGTAGCATTTCCTTCTTCTTTTTTTTTTTTTTTTTTATTAATTTGATTTGGTACAAAATTTTATGGCATGTTTGGTAATTGATTCTACTTTTATGTTTTTTCTTTAATTTTTTGATTATATATATATATTTTTTTACTTGCTTCCATTTGGAATCATAAATTATACAAAAATATTTGATAATTATGCGTTGCAATATATATACAAAACAAAAAAATTAAAAAAAATTTTGATAAAAAAATTCTTTTACCTAAATTTTAATTTATTTTTAAAAATTATATGCAATAATATATTAAAATAATAATTAAAAATTTATTAAATTTGATACTAAAAAAAAACCTTGTTAGATTTTTTTTCCTAGTTAGTGTACGATTTTGATAGGATTTATCGTGGATGAAATATTTAAAAAATATATTAATAATTTTTGTTGCCAGCGAAAATCGAAGACATGATTTAATTTATGCATAGTGCTTCAAAAATTGAAAAAACATATTTTTGGTGTTTTAATTTTTTTGTTGCCAAAATAGATTTTGCTTCCACATTTATTGAAACAAAAATAATTACCAAACAATATTTTTGCTACTATTTCTAAAAAATTAAAAATAAAAGTAAAATTTTGAAAACATAAATAGTTACCAAATAGACTTTACTTTATAGAATTTAAATATCTATAAAAAAGAAAATACAAAATAAACTAAACATAACAAGAAAAAGTTAAGATGCATTCAATTATAAGCCATTTATGATAATGGAAAAAAATATTTAAATTGAAATAAAGTGTAAATTTTGAATATAATTAGATGATTATAAGTTAATAATTTTTATTTTTATCTTTTGTTTGTAATTGGGTGTATTGGATCCCCCGACTAACACTCAATTCATGAGTTTGTAAAAAAAATAAAATAATAATAATAATATTTATAATAAAAAAGAAAAGAACAGAAAGTAAACTCATTTTCTTTCGTTATGTTCATGAGTTAGGAAAAACAAAATGTTAATTTTTTTCAATCTTCTTGTTCGTAAGTTATAAAAGAAAAGAAAAAAAAAAGTTTAAATTATTAAATTGTCCATACTTTCTGTCAAAATTGTTTTCAACTCATCCAATCATCCCTCTCCTGAAAAGCTTTTTTCTCTCTCTCTCAACAAATCCAATTATAATATTCCAATAAATCAACAAATCCAATTTTAATATTCCAATAAATTTGGTTTTGTCTTCTTGTTGCTAACCCGTAATCCATCAAATTCAATCGATTTGGAGAAAACTAGATCGATTTGTAAGAGAATTAGTTCATAAATTAGAAAAAATTAGCCTCCTACAATATATATATATATATATATATAATTTTTAAAATTTTTTTTGGCAAGTATATATACAAAGATGTATATATAAATCTGTAAATCTGGATCTGTATGTTTGATGTATGAAGGAATTATGTGAGTAAATATAATATTGTTGTTTTTGTTATGATGGATAAAATTGGAATTATAAGAAAAAATAGTATGGTGGATTTACTTTCTTCACAAATCTGTTCAACTTTGTACATAAAATTTTGGATGGAAATCAAACCATGTTTTCCTTTCTTTTTTGCTCCTTTCTTTCCTTACACCTTGTTTGTGAGTTTCAAAATCCAAAAGAAAAGAAAAGAAAAGAAAAGAAAATACAAAAAAAAAAAAATTTGAATTGTTTGTGAGTTTTCAAGCAAAGGAAAAGAAAAGAAAAACAAAAGCAAAAGACAAGAAAATGTTTTCAGACCAGATTTAGCCAGACAAGTAGAGAAAGTTGAGCTGCTTTGATGTCAAATTATCTAATTCTCACATTGTTCTCAATTTATAAACACAACAAATTTTTAATATACTATTTTTTTAAAATTATATTTTTAAATAAAATATTATTTATTTATATTTAAAACTGAATAAGTATTAAAAATATAATATTTAAAAATAAAAATAAAAATATTTTATTTATTTGTAAATAAAAATATATTATTTATTTA